>CAUYRT010068398.1:0-10360 GCA_963574885.1 Lepilemur ruficaudatus
ATGCCTATTGTCCCAGCTACCCAGGAAGCTGAGTCGGGAGGATTCCTGGAGCCCAGGAGTTCAAGGCTGCAGTGAGCTATAATTGCATCACTGCACTCCAGCCTGGGTGACAGAGTGAGACCCTGTTTAAAAAAAAAAAAAAGTGTTTTATGGAATTCTAGAATCCTTTCTTCCTTCAGTACATCTTCTGCTTTGGCTCTGTCTTTTTCAAATTATTCTTTTTAATTTTTTCCTCTTTTTCTTTTCTCTTTTCCTTTTTTTTTTTTTTTTTTTTTTTTTTTTGAGACAGGGTCTCGATCTATTGCCCAGGCTACAATGCAGTGTTGTCATCATACCTCGCTGCAGCCTCCAACTCCTGGGCTCAAGTGATCCTCCCGCCTCAGCCTCCTGAGTAGCTGGGACTACAGGCTCACACCACCACACCAAGCTAACTTTTTTGTATTTATTGTAGAGCTGGGGGTCTCAATATTGCCCAGGCTGGTTTCAAATTCTGGCCTCAAGAGATCTTCCCACCTCAGCCTCCCACAGTGCTGGGATTAAAGGCATGAGCCACCAATCCTGGGCAATTTTTTCTTTTTTAAAAAAGATTTCCACATCCTGTCCCTCTTTAATCCTGAAATTATGTGTGAACTTCTGAGTCACCGTGACATCCACCCTCTCCCAACCAATTTGGCCCAGGTGATTTACACGGAGGAAACATGCAGTAACACGGTGGTGGAATTTGGCAACAGGGACGGATGGATGTCGGCAAAGAGGCTGCAAGGCCTCACCCCATGCTCCACGAGGCAGTCCAATTGGTCCATGACCAGACGGCGGTGTTGGTGGCTTGGCCGCTTCCTAGCTGGGTGCCAGGCTCAGACACGTTACCTCCCGGTTTTGACATCTGTAAAACACGATGCTAAGACAGCTTGTGGCTGCCCAAGACCCCTGCAGTCAGAAGGACGCTTTGGTTTAACACTCCGCTGTTGACGTCTTGAGATTCTTAACTAATTTATCTTTGAACTTGTGCTCTGTAAGTGGAATCTGGGACGGGACAACGGAGCATGCTCCCAGGCAAAGGACATAAATGTGCACAGTATGGGGTTAGGGTTGCCCCATGAGCACAGAATTCTGGTGGGATCGTTTTGCACGGGAATTCAGCAAGATTCAAAGTGAGCATAAGATGGGCCGGGCGTGGGGGCTCATGCCTGTGATCCTAGCACTCTGGGAGGCCAAGGCGGGAGGATCGATTGAGGTCAGGAGTTCGAGAACAGCCTGAGCAAGAGCAAGACCCTGTCTCTACTAAAAATAGAAACATTAGCCAGGCATCGTGATGCATACCTGCAGCCCCAGCTACTCAGGAGGCTGAGGGAGGAGGATCGCTTGAGCCCAGGAGTTGGAGGCTGCAGTGGGCTATGATGATGACATTGCACTCCAGCCTGGGCAATGGAGTGAGACTCTGTCTCAAAAAAAAAGCTCCTCGCATGGAGGGTGACAGGACAGAGGTAAAGCACAAGAGACAACCACCACCAACTCCTCTTCCTTTTCGTCCTCACCAATCAGCCAAGAGCAGACAGAGCTGGTGAAATGTGCACAGATGAAAAGGGAAATAAAAACCCCGGAGTTCGTTCCGTGCAGTGTCTCTCCTGCTCTGATGAGAACAAAATACACACATGTGCGGACGAACTTCAACTATGAACTGTGCCATTGAGGGGCTATTTTTTTTTTTTTTGAGACACATCTCGCTCTGTCGCCCAGGCTAGAGTGCAGTGGCATCAGCCTAGCTCACAGCAACCTCCAACTCCTGGGCTCAAGCAATCCTCCTGCCTCAGCCTCCCAGGTAGCTGGGACTACAGGTGCTACGCCTGGTTAATTTTTCTATTTTTAGTAGAGATGGGGTGTTGCTCTTGCTCAGGCTGGTCTCAAACTCCTGAGCTCAGGTGATCCTATTCCCCCATCTTGGCCTCATAGAGTCTTAGGATTACAGGCATGAGCCACTGGGCCCGGTCCTATGTTTCTCTTTTTAATAGAGACAGGGTCTTGCTCTGTTGCCCAGGCTGGAGTGCAGTGGCATCATCATAGCTCACTGCAGCCTCCAACTCCTGGGCTCAAGTGATCCTCCGGTCTTGGCTTCCTGAGTAGCTGGAACTACAGGCGTGTGCCACCAAGCCTGGCTAAGTTTTAAATTTTTTGTAGAGATGGGGTCTTACCATGTTGCCCAGGCTGGTCTTGAACTCCTGGATTCAAAGATCCTCCTGCCTCAGCCTCCCACAGTGCTGGGATTACAGGCGTGAGCCACCACATGTGGCCGATATCCTTCTTCTCTTGGCTGCTGGCCTTCCTCGTTTTCACTTCCCCATCAGCTGCAGGGTGAGTGTCCTCTGCACGTGGCCACTGCCAGCCCCCGGCCAAGTCACAGTGCAGCATCCCTTGGTCCCTGCAGTCATTGGCCACTCTTGGCTACCCTGACCTCCTGCAGTGACTGGCATCGTCAACCCTCTGTACTGTCTGAAAGCCTCTAGTTTCAAAATGCAGCCGGGGTTTGCTTTAATCAGATAAGACATGCAGACACGGAGATGACTATCAGGCAGGGGACAGTCTCCCAGTGCACGAGGCACACCACAGCACACAGGCCCAGGGGCAGAGGGAGCACAGGAAAAAATGTGGCCGAGATCCTTTCTTGTGGTTCCCACAGGAAAGGCATGGCAAGGCAGGGGGAGATTTAGGGTGGGCTGGTTTGAATCATTTCAGCAGACACTGGGGCATACGGGTTGTCCCTAGTTGCCTGGTACCTGGGCCTGGAATAATCAGGAGCTGTGAAGGAGGTGGGGGTGTGAGCTTTGCATATGAAGCTGCATATTTCTGGGCAAGCCAGCTGTTTGTCAATTCTAGAAATTAGCTAACCCTGGGAGGGGCCATCTCTCTGAGATCGGCAAGGCTCAAGATATCAAAACATCAGAAAAACGCAGAAAATAAGCTGAGCATGGTGGCATGTGCCTGGAGTCCTCAGACCCTGGAGGCTGAGGCAAGAAAATCACATGAGCTAATTAGTTTGAGGCTACAGTGAGCTATGATGATGTCACTGCACTCCAGCCTGGGTGACAAAGCGAGAACTTCTCTCTAAAAACAAAACAAAACAAAACCAAAAAAAAAGAGAAAACAACAACAAAGAAAAAAGGCCCAATGAAAAGCTTCTTTTCCACTGTCTAATTAAAAAAAATTTTTTTTAGCAACGGGGTCTTGCTATGCTGCCCAGGCTGGTCTCAAACTCCTGGACTCACACGATCCTCATGTCTCAGCCTCTCGAGTTGCTGGGATTACAGGCTCGGGGCCACTGCACCTGGTTTTACGTCCTTGCCAACTCTCGAAAGCCATCTCTTTGCTCCACCCCAGTTCTGTGCTCTCTGGGCCCAAGGTCAGATTTCTGGGACCACCACGGAGTCCAGGACAGGCCGGTCCCTGCCTGCCCCGGCAAGCTTATGGTACATTGGGATCCAGACACTTGATCCGTCAGGTTCCCACCCACGACCACACTCCACTGCAGCGAGAGGGACCATCCTGAAATCTACATGGGAAGGCGTCGACCCAAATGAAGGCTACTGAGGCAGAATAATTTGATAAAGATTTATTGAAAGCTGAATTTAATGATCACCCAGGGAAAAGGCACACCAACAAAGTTGGGTGTGTTCCAAACTCTGTCACAAGTTGGAATGCTTTGATGGGAAAGTTTAGGGACAGTCCTCATATTGGAGTGACCTTTTTTCATTGGCGCATATAATACAGAGGTTACAGTCATTGGCTACAGAGGGTACAATTATTAGCTACAGATTGCAACATACAGGCTACAATGTTCTACGTGCAAGACAATCAGTAAAACTTCATGATTCAGGAACGAATCAGCAAAACATGATGTAGAAAGAAATCAGAGCCAGGCGTGGTGGCTCACGCCTGTATTCCCAGCACTTTGGGAAGCCGAGGTGGGAGGATGGCTCAAAGCCAGGAGTTCAAAGTTGCAGGGAGCTGTGATTGCACCACTACACTCCAACCTGGGAGAGACAGGAGAGAAAAAAGGTTGTTGGTTTTTTTTTTTTTTTTTTACATACATATACTACTTAAAAGTGAACTTCTTGCTTCCTTCAGGAAGTCCCCCGTGACTTCCCTGCTGGAACAAGATTCCCCTTTAGACTCTACAGGTCGAGGCTTCCCTTCCATTCTGAGCCCTGGCCACTCTGCATCCCTGTTTCCTGCTGGCTCCCCTACAAGGTGGCTGGCCAGGAGCCAGAGCAGTGCTGTCTTCACCTGTCCTTGCAAGGTGCCGGGCTCGGTGCTCCCTGTGCCCTAGCTGGCCTGGGGTGCGCCCGAGTTAGGGCCATGTGGACAGAAGGGAATGACCACACTTTTCTTTTCACCTTGCTTGTTCTCCTGCCTCACCTGGCTTCTGTGTCCCCAGAGACCTGGCCAATCAGCCTGGGATAGGGGCTTCCCCTACACGCCTTACTAGGGCTAAGGGACATGACCCCAAATAAGCCACCCACCTGGTCTTGCTGCAGGGCCTGACAGCTGAACCTGCCACAGGCATTTGGATCGGTTTCTAGTTCTGTTGCAGGCGCGGTGGCTTCAGCCTGTAATCCCAGCACTTTGGGAGGCTGAGGCGGGAGGATTGCTTGAGGCCAGGAGTTCAAGAGCAGCCTGAACAACACAGCAAAATCCCGCCTCTACAAAACATTAAAAAATTAGCTAAGTGTGGTCTCACATGCTTGTATTCCCAGCTCCTTGGGAGGCCGAGGCAGGAGGATCACTGGGGTCCAGAAGTTGGAGGCTGCAGTGAGCCGTGATTGCACCGCTGCACTCCAGCCTGGGTGACAGAGCAAGACCCTGTCTCTAAATAAATAAATATATATGTATATAGACTATAAAATAGTAAAAAATCATGCTAGGAAATCTAAGCACCAAAGAGACTTTTGTAAACAAAACTAGAAACTCAAGCTTGTAACAGAAGAAGAAAAATGACATTTCCTTCTCTAAAAAGTAAAAAAAACCTCTGGATGGCAACAGAAACCACAACATTTTATAAAGTCAATAAATCAAAGAGCCAAGAGCACATCCAAATTGAGAAAAAAGATAATCCCATAGGAAAAAAAGGACAAAGGAGTGTGAATAAGTAGGACCCAGGAAACAAATCCAAGTCACCCAAAACCGTACAAAAAGACGCTCATGAAAAGCACATTGCGGTAACGGGGAGTACCACCGTCTCAAACTGGCAAAAATTTGAAAAAATGATAATCCTCATTGCTGGTGCGACTGCAGGGAAAAGGGCACTCACTCTTGCATGGCAGGAACGTGGTGCTCTCAAGTAGCGTTTGAACACTTCACCCTGGCAACGCCTGTTGTGGATTCAAGTCCTTTTTCCGACATGTTTTACGAACGTTTCCTTCCAGTCTCGGTCTTGTCTCTTTATCATCTTAACTGTGTCTTTCACAGAGCTAACGTTTTTAATTTTCATAAAGGTCAATTTGTTTTTTTTGTCTCTCGGATCATGCTCCTGGGGTTCTATCTAAAGAGTCATTGCCAAACCGAAGTCACCTAGATTTCCTCCTGTGTTTTCTTCTAGGATTTCCATACTTTTGGGGGATTTTTTTTAAAAAAAAGTCTTTCTTTCTTTTCTTTTTTCCCCATAGCTTGAAAAAAGCACTTGAAGTTTTTGTGGGTCTCTCTCTCTCTCTCTCTCTCCCCCTTCCTTCCTTACTATTTTCTCTGTCCCTTCCCCCTTCCTCTTCAACCACCTGTTAGAGTTTTGTGTTCCATACCTAGGACTGTGATCCTTCGCGTGTGGTCAAATATGTATCGTATAATATACAGCTTACCGTTTGAGCCCTGTGTCACCGTGCAATTCCGTGGCATTGAGTATATTCACGTTCTTGTGCGACCATCACCACCATCCATGTCTAGAACTTTCTCCAAAGGGAAAAATCCATACCTGTTAAACAATAACTCCTCACCGCCCTCTGGCAGTCCTAGTGACCTCCACTCTACTTCCCGTCCCTGTGAATTTGCTTGTTCCAGGCACTCATTATGATACCTTTTGTTTGTTTTTGTGAATGGTGTAAGGTCTGTGTCTAGACTTATTTATTTATTTGCATTTGGACATCCAGCTGTTCTAGTACCCTCTGTCTTCAGCCAGTTGCCCGGGCTCCTCCGTCAAAGATCAATGGATTACATTGCTGTGGCTCTATTTCTGGGCTGGCTGTTTCGTTCTATTGATCTATGTGTCTATTCTTTGCCGGTACCACGCTCTCTTGATGATTGCAGCTTTCCAGAAAGCTTTGACATTGGGCAGTGTCAGTCCTCCCTAGGCTGTTCTTGGTCTCTGCCTTTCTGTCTAAACTTTACCATCAGTATGTCAATATCTGTAACTTGGCAACGTCTATTAGAATTAAAAATACATAAACCGGCCCCTCTCTGTTGCTCTGAGAGAGAGCTGCTGCTCTGTCTATGGGGCAGTTTCCCTTTTAAAAAAAAATACATAAACCCTGCACCCAGCAATCTTGCTGCTAGAAATCTTTCTCTTAGAGATAAAGTCATCAGGGCACAGGTATAAAAATAATTATTGCAGCATTTTGTGGTTTGTTGTTCTTCGTGGCAGCATGGGGGATAAAATCTATAAACCAAGTGAAACCCATCAATGGGGGTGGGGCTGAATAAATTAAGGTCCATCCCCGTCATGGAAGTTTATCAAGCAATTAAAAAGAATGAATTCAGGCCGGGCATGGTGGCTCACGTCTGTAATCCTAACACTCTGGGAGGCCGAGGTGAGAGGATTGGTTGAGCTCGGGAGTTTGAGACCAGCCTGAGCAAGAGCGAGACCCCGTGTCTACCGAAAACAGAAAAAATTAGCCAGGTGTGGTGGGGTACACCTGTATTCCCAGCTACTTGGGAGGCTGAGGCAGGAGGATCGCTTGAGCCCAGGAGTTTGAGGCTATAATGACGCCACTACACTGCAGCCTGGGTAACAGAGCAAGACCTTATCCCAGAAAAAAGAAAAAAAAAAGTGAATTCAGATTTTTGAAGGTGGTTTCCATAAAGTACAGTGAACAAAAAAGTGTATCCAATATGATTTCATATTTATAAAACAATGATCCTCCCCAATCTTTTCTTTTTGATATATATATTTATGTATAAATATTCATTCAACAAGCAGGAGAACAACCTGGTAGAAAATGCCATAGATTTTTTAACTTGAAGAATGACTAAAATAAGAGGAAATAAGAGAAAATGATAGGGTAGCTTAAGACTGTCAAAAAAGAGTCACTGTTCTCTCTAGCTCAGTCCTGTCTGATGGACACATAAATACAAACAGAATGGGCAATTGTAACTCTTTTAGAAACCACATTTTTTTGTTTGGTTTTTGACACAGGGTCTCGCTCTGTCACCCAGACTGGAGTGCAGTGACGCAATCCTAGCTCACTGCAGCCTCAAACTCCTGACCTCAAGCGATCCTCCCGCCTCGGCCTCCCAAAGTCCTGGGATCACAGGCGTGAGCCACCGCACCCAGTCCCAGAAACCATATTTTTAAAAAGTAAAACCAAACAGATGTGATTTTAATAACATAATTTATGGAGTCCAGTGTGCCCACAGTATCATCATTTCAATGTGTCCCTGATGTTCTAGAACGTTATTTGAGAAGGCGGATCACATTCTTTTTCTTGTACGAAGTCCTTGGAACCGGCGTGGATGTCGCCAGACACTTCCATCTCTGCCTGGCCACCTTTCAAATGTTCAACAGCCACCGGTGGCCTTAAAGATTTATATTTTCATTTTATTCCTAAAATGAACATACTTAAAATACCAAAGACCATGAAAATGTGTTCATACGAACAAAAGGATTTGTTCTGTAAAGTTTGGATTCTGTCAAAGGGCCGCACTTAAGGATCTACGGCGTGCCCCACCCCTGAATGGGAAGACTTGAGGGCCCCCTAGTGACAGACTCAATTAACTTCACCCCTCTTGGCAACTTGGTCCCCAGACGTAAATCAGATCGCGGTGCTGCTCCCTCCCTGCCTAGAACTCTCCATGGCTCCCAGCTGCCGCTAGGTCATGTTCACATTCCTGGCTTTCAAGGCTTCTCTTTTTTCTTTTTGCATGAGGAGCTGAAGGAATGAAGGCTTCTCTCAATCTCTGTCCCACCCAACGCCCAAAAGCAATTTCCACCCTTGCCCCCAGCCACACCACACCTGGCCGCCATTCAGTCACTCCCTCATCCATTGACTCGGGGAATGTTTGTTGAGTGTCTGTGGGATGCCGAGACACATGTGCGTCTTCTGAGAGTCAGTGGTTCTCGGTCTTCTGGGTCTGACGGTGTGCACTCAGCTGCCTTTATCCTCGGGTGTCGGTGTGACCCGGTCAAAGGCATCCTCAAGGCTTGCGGGGACTGGGCAGAAAGCGGCAAGCGTGGCCTCCGCCAGCAGGGAGGGGACCAGCCGGAGGGAGGCGAGGCAGATAGATGTTAGATCACCAGATAAGTGGGTTCCGATGGCAGGGCTGGGTGTGGGTGGCAGGGTCCTCCCTTCTCCTGTCAAGACTAATCCATGCCTAGCCCAGTGGTGCCAGTCCTTGCAGAACCCACCTGCGGTCACCCCCTGTATAGAGCCCTTCCTAGCTCCCTAGTGCTCTGGCACATTCCTGAGTCCTTCACTATCTCTAGGAATCGGCCAGCCCTGGGGTGCGGGGGAGGCTGTCTATTGGGGTCAGCAGGGCTCCAGGTGCCAAGACCCCAGGTTACAGAAATAGAAAGACCTTAATACAGAGACAGACGTGCACAGAAGGAAGACTACAAGAAGACACACGGGGAGAAGATGGCCCCGTATGAGCCAAGGACCATCAGAGGCTACCAGAAGCTTCTAGAGAGGCCTGGAACGAATCCTTCCCCTGTAACCCTCAGAGGGAACCAACTCTGCCCTGCTGACACCTTGACCTCAGACTCCTGGCCTGCAGGACTGCAGAGGCAGTTTCGTGATCATCACACACGTATTTCTGTTCTCAGATTAAAATAAAACCGGATAATATTCCCACTGGACGGCCAGGCCACATCTGGGTGACCCAGGCGTCTGCTGAGGGACACATGGGTTGTTCCCACATTTTGGGTATTGTAAGTAGCGCCGCAGCGAGCATGGGTGTGCACGCAGCTAAGTCCCTGCCCTGAGTTATTCTGGGGAGACAGATACACGCACACCCCCCGCAAAGGAGCAGAATCGCCAGGTCGCACAGCCAGTCTGTGTCCGCCTTTTCAAGGACCCGCGAGACTGTTTTCCGCGGTGGCGGTGGCATTTCCTATTCCCACCTGCAACGTGCCGGGGATCCAGCTTCTCCACATCCCCGCCAGCCCTGCTGTTTTCCATTTTATCAATCACTGCCATCCTAGGCGATGTGAAGCGACATCTCCTTGTCATCACAGCAAAGCGACAGAGCGAGACTCCGTCTCAAAAAATACATAAATAAAATAGAAAGAGCAAGTACGTTCCTAGTGGCCTCAGTCACGACAGCACAAAAGTGCAAACCACCTAAATACTATTCGGCCGTAAAGAGCAGGAAGCCCGGGTCCGTGCTGCAGTGCGGACGAACCCCAAAAACAGGACGCCAAGTGACAGGCGCCAGATTCTCGCTCACACGAAACATCCAGGGTGGATGACTCGGCTGAGAGCAGAAGGCGGATCGCTGGTGGCCGGGGGCTGGGCCATGGGGCACTGGGGGCGGGTGACCGCTAGGGGGGACGGGGCTTTGTTGTGGGATGATGGGAATGCCTTGGAGCCAGATAGAGGTGGCGGTTGCGCAACCTCATGAAATGTACTAAATGCCATTGAATGATGTGCTTTATTTATTTATTATTATTTTTTGAGACAGAGTCTCACCCTGTTGCCCGGGCTAGAGTGAGTGCCATGGCGTCAGCCTAGCTCACAACAACCTCATACTCCTGGGCTCAAGCAATCCTTCTGCCTCAGCCTCCTGAGTAGCTGGGACTACAGGCATGCGCCACCATGGCTAATTTTTTCTATATATTTTCAGTTGGCCAATTAGTTTCTTTCTATTTATGGTAGAGACAGGGTCTCGCTCTTTGCTCAGGCTAGTCTCGAACTCCTGACCTTGAGTGATCCTCCCGCCTCGGCCTCCCAGAGTGCTGGGATGACAGGCGTGAGCCACCGCGCCCAGCCACAAGATACTTGATGTCATCTAACCTTATGCTCCGGGTAACAGGCGTTTGTCTAGATCTCTAACCCTAAGCGATTTCAAGTAACAGAAAACAAGACCTATGTTTTGTCATTGCAAGTGACAAAATTCTACCCCATCCTCCTTGAACTCGACATGGGGCTCACGAATCCACCTTTTG
>CAUYRT010068400.1:0-12915 GCA_963574885.1 Lepilemur ruficaudatus
TAATGTAGCAAATGATGCTATAAATAAAGTCAAGAGACAACCAACTGACAAAAAAAGATTTCCAACATTTAGAGTAGACGGTGGATCAGTATGCCTAATATACTCAAAGCCTCTACAAATCTAAGAAGTTACGTGACACAATAGAAAAATGGGCAAATGATATAAAGTGGTATTTCTTAGAAGAATAAACACATATTACAAATGATAACATTATGAAAAGATACTCAATCTCACTAGCAGTCATTAGAAGCCTAATTTAAACAATGAGATATTTTTCAAATACCAGGTCACTTTTTAACAATTGTTATCATCTCCAGCGCCGGTGACAATGCAGAAAACTCAACACTCTCAAGGATTGCTAATGACATGAACTATGATCAACTACAATAAACGATTTGTGAAGGACACCAGCAAATTCACAAATTTAAGAGTACAAATACCCAATCCCCCAAAGCACTTGAGGAAATCTGTGCTGATGGTGGGCATCTGTTGTCTCAAGCTCCTAATATTCATCCCCCTTTTTAATAACTGCATACCCGTTAGTCTCTGGGTAACCACACTTTGTCTAATTTACTTTCAATCCAAATGTTTTAGTAAGGCCAGCCTCATGCTCCAGGGTCCAGAGGGGAGCATGTAGCCCACACTTGGCCAATAGAGTATTGTATCTCTTGGGTCACAGTGGCTGGTTCAAAGCTGGGTGACCAGAACAATAAAAATCCTACCCAGGGCCTCTGATAAAACTTCTGAGAAAGAAACGTTCTCTAACACCATGGAATGTGATTTAAGACTGGAGGTGGTGGTAGCGATTTTGGCAAAGAGGAAAAGACTACTGGAGAATTAAGCTTGCAGAGAAGAAAGCCGAAACAAGACCAAAGGGAGGCAGACTCCTGAGAATGTCATTTCAGTTTCTGGATCTGACAGTACCTGAAGCTCATATTCCTGACTTTTCAATTACCTGAGCCAATAGAGCTGAATCAATGATGCGTATCAATTCTATGACATATTGTGCATCTTTTTAAAAACAAGGAGATAGAGCTACATATATTGCAAAGGGTTAGCAAACTTTTTTTTTTCTAAAGGGGCCACATAGTAAATATTTTCGGCTTTGAGACCAAAAGTCCTCTTTTGGAAACAGTCAACTCTGTCTTTGTAGTGCAAAAACAGCCATAAACAGTACATTTAGCATGACCAGATTTGGTTCACGAACAATGGCTCGCCTACCCTTGACTTATGTCTGTGACATAGCATTAAATAAAAAATGATGCCATTTTTATCAAGGACAGTGTTTAAGAGCAGTCTACATATAAACATATCTTAAAAGCATAGTGAAAACAATGGAATAATAATATATACCAAGCTGCTACTGCTGATTACTCAGCTGGGGTGGTTTTAGAGGAACACTGGAGAGAGATTTTTAACTTTGAACCTTTTTCTTTCTGTATCTCGGTGTTGTTTGACTTGATATAATAAGCATCTTTACTTTTTTATTTAAAAATATCTAATGACTTTAGGTTATCAGAAAAAGGAAGGTGCCAAACATCTTTAAAGAAATGTGGCCCCTAAGTTTTAACAATTTTGCATCATAATCAGGCTAGACTTAGGGAAAATCCTGAATATTCAACCTGCCCTCATCTTTTAGCACATGGAGGCCACACTCAGTTCAACAGACCCATTTCATAGAGAAGGCCAAAGCAAGGTGTCACGCCTTGCTAAAGGTTACAGAGCTAATCAGTGGTCAATGCTGGAATAAAACGAGGCCTTCCAATTCCCAAGCCAATCTTTTTCCATCACATATCACAGGTCCATAGACGCTGTTTTCCTTCCTCATTTGAGATTAACGCATAGAAACTAGATGCCTCTCCAAACATAACATCATGAATATGTTTACAGCATCCAGCTCCAAGCAGCTCTGCCTTCAAAGATTTTTACACCACAGTCAAATTTTCTCTTCTGTAGATTGTTAGCACTATTTTTAGGAGCCCTTTTCTCTGGCAGATCCAGGCGTTCTCGTGTTTGAGCCCTGTCATCTCTTCAGTGTGTATTTAGTAGTTTCAGCGCCCTGCTCACTGTTTGCATATCATGACACCGGGCAGAGTTCAGCAATACAGAACGTCTTATCCATTTCCTCTTAATCCATTTTAAATTCATCCTGAGCCCATCAGAGCAGGAGATGGAATGAGAGTTTTATAATTACCTTTTGCAAACAGAACATTAAATTATTATACAGTGGAATCCTCTAGTTTCTTGAACATAAGATGGCCTTTGCTTGCCAGTAAATGGATCTCCTGTCTCTCTCAGTACATATATGTACTTAGGAAATCAGCCCTGTTAGCTCGAAGTTATTGATCGATTGTGGTAGATTACTGCAATGGATTCTTAAAGTGCTTTAAGATTAAGAGATGTGCTTGGCTTTCTTCTGTCACGTATCTCAAAGGAAAACCAGGAGACGAGACACACAATGAAAAACAGCAGGTAATACCATATGAGACTCCTTATTAAAAACACTCCCGCTTTTATTAAGTCTACTTTTCAAGCTAAATGGGGGCTTAGGTGAGGCGATTATAATACAAGTCAGATCTAACTATTTCATTATCCGTGTCCTACAGCAAGATAGCCCCCAGAATGCCTTTGAAAGCTCCAGAGTGATGGCAGCAGGTTGAACATAATGAACAACGTTACAAATGGGGACATGAGACGGCAGGTCTGGTGGGGATGGAATCTCCCAGAAACCGCAAGGCTGTAATTACCGAACACCGCCTCGGTCCCAGTTGACTTTGAACACTGGTAACCATCTTTGGCGGATTGTATTTTTCTCAGCTAGTTAAAATGAAGCCAATCAGAAGAACTGAAATTTATAAGGCATAATACATACGCAAAAGCATTGTCTGCTTTTATTACTGTGATTTTTGTCTGGTTTCAACCTCATTCCACTAGGCACTGCGCAAATGAATTAAAATTGGGTTGAGAAACGGTTTTACACTATTATGTCTGAAGGCTGGATGGCTAGGAGTTATATTTGAAAAGAATTGAGCAGTCTAATTTTTGGTGGGGGAAAGAAGCAGACATGGAATTCCAGCGTTATGTGTCTGGAATATATTTATTTAAAATAAATACCTTATTTTAAGTAATCACTAAATTAAGGATGGAACGAAGAGAAGCGACTGACGGGAGACAGGGCGTGAGTAGGAAAGTGGAGACTGTGTAAACGGTGGTTATGATGAAACACTGGGACTGAAACAAGCATAACCGGCCCCATTTCCTTGATTGGCCTCACACATTTTACCCAAAGAGCAAGAAAAATGAATATTGCAGACAATGACCACTAAATTAGTTTGATTTCTGGTCCAAAGTTTAGGGGGGAAAGGAATTAGTTCCAATTTATTAAAGAGCTTGGATAAACTCTGACCTACTGCATGGATAAGCCAGAGTCCTGCTGAGGATATGCCTGTTTTCTTGTCTGGAACTACCTGGATAAAATCCAATTCAGCCCACTTCAGAGAACACAGCACAGGCCGGGCTATGCCCAGCAGGGCAGACGCAGGCCCAGTGGGGAATCACAAAACAGCCTCTATCCTTATCGCCCACTCTTTGTTCCCTCTGTCCCTGGTACCACGGGGAATCTGGGTAAAGGGAGCATCGTGGCCCCATTGACAGAGAAAGGAAAGAGAGCCACGTCACAAAAGCACAACCTGAGGGGCATGTGTGGGAAGGGATGGGACACCACTGCCAGCGAGTCACGCCCGGCCACCAGCCCTGCACTGGTACCTATGAGCAGTATGGGTGGCTGTGAGCCGGAAAGACAGATCACCTTCTCCATCCGCTGTCTTGGCTTTGGCATCCCCTGATATTGTCACTCCACCTCTTCTCCCACCTGCTGCTCTTTCAGTCATTGCCCACCTGCCACAAAGCTTGAGGTCCAAGGCAAGGGCCAATGTGCCACACCCCAGCAATGTGCCCCACCTCTGTCAGCAGCAGAGTGACAGCTTTCCTGCCCCATGTTGACGCGAAGAGGCAGAAGGCAAGTGAGACTGAGTACCAGCCCGGTGGGGCTTCTCCCTCACTTAGTTTCACAGAGGGTGTCATGCCCGGATGCCCTCAGCCCATCCCAGAGGTCACCTGCAAACAGCCTCCATGCGGGCCCACAACTTCCTGCATCTCTGCCTGAGGGTGTTCTCTGAGGGAGAGGGAGCAAGCTCAGTCTGGACTCGGAGCAGGTTGAGCGTCTCACATCTCGGTGGCTAACCACACCGGCTCCCTCAGCCCTGGGGGACTCTGATGTTTGCTCCACACCATCTCCCTGAGGTCCCCCATGGGACTGAGCCCCAGTTGCCCGACAGTAATAGTCCTTGGTTGGCTTTTCTCTCTAGCCTCATGGTGTGTCCTTATTTAAGATCACCTCCTAAATAAGCTTCTTGACTCCTGCCATTGTGTCGAGGTCTGCTTTTAGGGGAGCGCCCTCTGAGAGCAGTGGCATCACGGCTGTGACCCGCCACACCAATGCCGCTCGTGGTGCGCCTTGGTTCTACCCTTCTCAGACACTCAGAATAGAATCCAATCCAGCTCGCCTTCCACATGATAATTAAAAGTGGCCATCATGGGTTCCCTCCCCCAGGACAAAGCCTTCTTATCTCTGAATGTTCTCAGCTCTTTCACATTTATCCTCTTCCATAATTTCTAGACTCACCACTTCCCATCACAATCTTCTGACTGGATTCCATTTTGTTAACCTTCCTGATAAATTTCCTCTCTCCCCCCACCCAACTTTGCTCCCTAGCGCGTCTGCCCCTTAAGTCTTCCTATGACAGTCATTTGTCCCTGCACAGCAATAAGGAGCATGGCTGCACACAAAGACCCTGATGTTACCTTTTCCCCAGATTCTTCACAAATATCCACCTGGAATTTGTTACAATCATCCATAAGAAATCCTAGGGAAGCCACCCTTAAATTTTTTCAAGCAATCCATTAAAATGTAACTTCTGAGTCCCCTGAGTTAGAGGCTCTAATTCTTTTGGGAAGCCTGATCTCCCTTAAGAATCTGATGAATGCTGTGCACCCTGCCAAAAAAAATACACATAGGCACATCCACAATAATCTTGCATAAGATTTGGATGGATTCAAAGATCTGCCGAAGTCCATCTCTGGGCCTAGGCTTAGCATCCACATTTCCACCTAAACTCTTCCCAAAGCACCCCCTCCTGCAACCCAGGAGCATACTGATTCCATTACTCTCAAGCTAAAGACCCAGGCATAGAATTAAATTCATGACTGTCATACAACTGGGACTTGGAGAAACAATTTCATTCGCTCCAAGAGAAGATTCTGCCTTGTTGAGCACTGTGTGATGGAAGCCTAAATCTTGGTAGAAGATACTGAACAAAGTCACCCCCTATTGCTTTTTGGTTTCTTGCTGAGCAACAAAAACTCGCATACGTAAAATGTCCTGCTACATAAAGTGACCTTGCCACAGCACCTCAAAATGTTTGAATTTTCTTGGGAATTTTCCAGAGCTATGGTTGGAGTATGAAAGGTTTTAATTTCTGAGAATTGGGTGAATTTGCCTTCCAAAAAAGCTGTCTCTTTAGACAGGATCATTTAGCTGGAATGAAAGCTTGTTAAGATTGTGGCTATAGTACCAATTCTTTTACAGCACTAAGAAACCAGCTGCTTTCAATCTCCAATGCCTCGATCACATATTCAAATAAGTTGAGTGACAAAGGAGACTGGAAAACATTTTGACTCTTGGTGAAACATGTGTACTATGAACGATTACATAATATTTTAGCAACCTACATTACAGTTGCTTATACACTCAGACTGGAGGAAATGGAGAAACTGTGATTAGGGTTAATAGCTTAGCTTGGCTTTTTTTTTTTTTTCCAGAACATTTTAAAAGCACGTGTGTATGTGGATATTCTTTCTTTTTAAACATTTACTAAATGTCTACTGTGTGCACTATGAGGTATGCAAAGACGAATTAATCTGTCATTGATAATTTTTGTATTCTTATAGGGGAAATAAGACTTTAAAACAGTACAATTGCTTCAAATCAAATGCTATATGTATTTGGAAAAGGAGAGCACTTTCACATGAGATTTACCTAATACATTTTGAAAAGTAGGTATTATTCCATCTGTGATCAGCAAATGAATTGCCTCGATTTACTTTTCCAATCAAAAGCTAGGGTTTTTTTTTTCTTCAAACAGTTAACGTGGGGGACAAAACAATAAATAAAAACAGAATTTACCTTTCCTCCAAATTTAGTAATATCATCGATGACCTAATGAAGTTAAGATTTCTCAACTAAATAAATAAACCAAAATTTGAAAATAAGTAAAATCTACACATACAGAAAACATCTATAGGCACAGGAGCTGAAAATATATGGGGAAGTGAGATCTAGAACTAATCACATACATGGAGGGTGCCGTTTTTGCCAAAATCGTTCCTAATGATATTCTGTTAAATGCAACAAAATTGCAGCAAACCCCCAAGCAAACAGGCTCCACAATAACAAAAATTTGGAAACAATGCAATTGACTCCTTCCTTCTGTGTTTTCAGATCTAGGGAGCTAAAGTTTTCAATGGGAGGGAAGGCATGGAGTGGAAACGTGGCAGGGAAGCTTGGTGAAATGGCGAACAACCTCTTCTTGGGAGGAAGAGAGTGGGTCTCTGGTCCCTAAGGTTTTCCTGGCTCAGGCTACCCAGATAATGTCAATGAAATGGGCACAAATTAACCAGGAGATTCGTGGAACTGGGGCTGCAGTCCTAGAATTCCCAGCCTTCCATGCGATGCTGGATCAATGCCAGTGATGCTTAACTCAGAGAAGACAACCGTCACTAGATGGCGTACACTGCAGCTGGAATGCAGACAGATGTGGCTCCCACAGACCCCCAGAATTCAGTAGCAGCTAGCTGAACTGGCTCACCCCCTCATTTCATTAATCTCTTAATATTGTGAACCTGTTTTTTATATGATTGGATATTTTGAACCCCACTTATCAGAGTCTGGCAGGGTGAAATACCTTGTGGGTCATTATCTTTATCCAAAAACAAATTTACAGAAAGGTCAGCTGTAGTTTGGGGGGCATGATGAACAACTCAAACAGAAATTGAAATCTGTAATATTTTATGGAGGCAATTTGGAGGCAAGAAACAATATCGAAAGAGAAGTGTACAAATATGAAAGTTTTCTCAGTATATTTTTATTCACGTTTTTAAACCATATCTAAGCCTTCATAAGTTTGCCATTTTAAGTTTGAAATAATTCCAAAGCAACGACTATCTAAAAACACAGTTTAAGGAAAAAAAATTAGAATCTCGGGGCCAGTTTTAATTCAATAAAACAAAGATCCCAGATGTCCAAAAGAGATTGTGTGCAAGGGATATAAACACAATCAAGCCAGAATTCATGTGATCAGAAAATGTGAATTCCTGACCTTGGAAATTTCAAAGTGTATATTTTGCCTTACTGATACAACTAGTTCATCTGATAAATATTTAGGTAGCAGCAATCAAACTATTTAAACATTGCAACCAGGAATTTTCATATAAAGATTAAAAAAAAACAGTGAATGAAAATAAAAGATCATCACTTGTATCAATCTCACTTTGCCTATTGACCCCACTGCATTTTGTCTACAGATTGCTTCTCTGTCTTTCACACACACACACACCACCACCACCAACAACAGCAACAACAACGGCTTGGTGCTATAGGAAAAGAAACAAAGCAATATCACAGTAAGTACGAAGTGTGACTCGAGTTCTTTACAAAGCATTACCCCTGGTTTATTCATTTAGGGGAAAAAAAAACTCTTCTATTATCAAACAATGGAGCATCTGAGGTATAAAGAAGGTCTCTGCTAACGTGCAATGAATGATTCTGCTAAAGTGAGTACCGATGAGCCCTTTTGACATAGTTAATAAAGAAGTTGGCATTTTAAGAAACAGAAACATTCTTATTAGGGTTTAAAATGAGCATTTTTGGCAACTAAAACACTTGTACCTCCCCACTAGTTTCCACGGCTCTTGTGACTATGTCACTCAGTCAAAAGCATGGCAAGAAGTATGTGGCCACCCTTTTTGCACCATATGGTATACTGCAGTTCTGAGGAAGGGGAGTTAATTGGCTATATCTGAACAGTCACAAGATTTATAGGTTTGATTATCCAAAATAGATGCTTTTACCCTGATATATATGGAGGTTTTGCTGTTGTATTAATAATAATAAAAGCATGCCAAATGAATGAAAAAGCATCATTATAAAAGGGATTTGTGTGTATAATGAAACAGTATGGGTGCCTCCTGGCTCCCACAATGAAGATGTAACTATTTTCATATACAAGTTATTAGCTCAAGTTGTTCTTTATTACACCATAACTTTGCTCCTATGGCAACGTGGTTGTGGCAGGAAAATAATTACGCCTGGGTGTTCCATGCCAGATGTTTTTAAAGCAAAGGTAGCAGTTTAATTCTAAGCTAGTTTAAATGGCAGACATAAGTCCCAGAAAAATATAAATAAAAGTGCTGTAGAAATGTAAGATATACTTAACTAGAAGCACATATTTCTAGATATCTTTCTTCTAGACCAGTCCTGTCCTGTAGAAATATATGCAAGCATATATGCAATTTTAAATTTTCTGGTAGCCACAGTTTTAAAACGTGAAAAGAAATGAGTGAGCTTAATTTTACTAATACATTTTAATCCAATGCATCAAAAATATTATTTTAACATGAAACTAATATGAAAACTTATTACTGAGACATTTCACCAATTTTTTTCCTATTAAATTTTCTAAGTCTGGTGCATATTTTACACTTACAGCACATCTCAATTCAGACTAGCTAAATTTCAAGTGCTTGATAGCCACATACAGCTAGTGGCTGTCATAATGAATAGCGTCGCTCTAGACTTTTCCCTCAGTTACTTTTAGTACTGTAGTTAATCCTTCCCATGCAGTTTATTAAAATATTCAGAGAAGATGACCCTGGGAAGGTCTCCACTGAGTGGTTAATCACTCTGAAGCATCCGCATATGTACTCTTCACAGAGGGCAGCTGAGTACTTTCATTTGATCAAGATGATCACAGTTCTAAGTTCAACCCAGAAAAAAATATTAAAAACTTTTTTTTAAAAAATAACCTTGCCTCAATTACATTGTCTCCCTGTAAGACTGAAAACTACTCAGTGATCAGAGGTGGCAGTCCTCTTCATGGTGCATTCCATGGCCGCGTCTAGCTGTGGGAGTTGGGGAGCAGGGAGTTACATGCGGTTGTAGTAACAATTAAAGGAAAAAGTAGTGAAAGGCATAAGGGTCTGCAAATGTTGTCCTAGTGGGACATGATCAAAGAAGAGAAGGTTCTGTCGCCCACACTCAAGTTCTTGGTCTACCTTGATCAGGGGTGACAGGACAGATGATGACACTAGAAGAACCCAAACAAAACTCAAGACGTGGAACCCGGGTTACATCACAGGGCAGTTCTGAGCGTGCATCTGTATGGGGTACTCAGCCACACATACCGCCCCCCAACTCCCAATCCAGTCGTCCTACACTCCCTCCCTGGGACATTTGTATATGGATGAAACTGGTGTTTTTGTTTTAGTGTTTTTAAGTGAACATCAGCCTTAAAAAAGCAACCTGCAAAAAAAAAAGGCAACCTGCAGCATGAGAAGAAAAGCAGGAAAGCCTGGGAGATAAGAAGGACAGGTTTATTTTTTGGGGCTGGAAGATGGTACTCAGTTCTCCAATTGTGTGGGCATTTTTTTTCTTTTTACTTTGCCTGAGAGGCATCTCTTACTCTCTGTCTACTCCACAGCTGCCGCCTGTGCGGGCAGCACAGAAAGCCCAGCACTGGGGACAGGGCCAGCTTGCTTGCCCCGAAGACCTCTCTGATGCTGATGCCATGCGGAACAAAGGGAGTGTTTACTGGATTAAGTGGTGCAAATTCAGCTGAGCTAATGATGAAAGGCAGTGAGGGCGGTGAGTCCAGCAGGGTTGGAAAGGAGGATTGGGACAAGGCTCATGCTTGGTTCACCATAATGGTATTTCTCCTGCCTCCTGGGGTTGGCTCACAACTGAGGCCTATTGTGTTCTTCCTGGTGGGACAGAGCTGGCAAAAGAATTCAACCAATTCCAGTTAGAAACACAGCAGGTAGGGTCCCCTTGGTAATCCTCTAGAATATAAACACCCTGAGGACAGAGCCTCTATTTTGTCACCCAGTACCTAGACTAGTACCTTAAGAAATACTTAAAAAGTGTTTATTAGTAAATGCTTAATAAATATTTGTTGGATGAAGGAAAAAAGGGAGACCAGCAACTGCCGATTTGGAGAATCAAGGCTGGCCAGCATTGTGATGCCTCCAGAGACAAGACAAAAGGCTGATAAAAACCTACCAAGGCCAATCATGAGAACAAATTGGACAGAGGTCCAGGTGGCTGCTACACTGCAGAAAGAAAGTAGACAATAAAAGAAATTTGGAGGCAGTCATTCCTTGGCCTTTAAATATAAGTGAATTCAACACTTTCATGGATCAATGTTTTTTCTACCTTTATCTCTATTGATTTATCACTTTTGTTAAGAGTCTACCCTGAAACCTAATCATTAACTTTTAGTAGGCTAATCCTAGATTCAGCCTAGAGGTCACTTTTAGTTACTGTTAATCATACTGTCTTCTAACAAGCTAAATAATTTCTGTCTTTGATGTTTATGCCGTTCAAATATTTGTAGAGCATTATCACACCTCCCATTAGTTGTTGCTGAGCTGGGCTTTAAGGATTAAGCACACTTAGATCCTTTAAACCTCGTAAATGCTTCAAATCAATCCTTCCATTACTCTAACCATGTCTGATGCTCTTCTTGAGAGCATCTTCATGGTCTTTGTATAGCTCTACACCACTAACAAGTCTGCAGCTCACCTTGATCTTCCAAAAAGAACCCAACCAAAATCATATCACGACATACTTTTCTTGGATCACCTGCATTGAAATACCCCAAGAATGATTATTTAAAATCAGATTCTTGGATCATACAACCAAATTTAAGGAATCAGAATTACTGAGAGGTGGGTACAGAAATTCAAAATGTTAAGTTCAGGAGACACCCCAGGTTATTCTTAGTCAGCTAAAGCTTGAGGACCACCTGCAGAATCCCATTATTGAGAAATCCTCAACATGAAATCTGAGTACCTTTTCTATATGGGCACCTAGGCATGAAAAACAAATTTTCAAAATATTACCCACTATTTTTTATGACTGTCCCCACAAGTCAGTAGGCAGAAAGCGGCAAGGATCTCAGACATGAGAGGGGGAGACAAGGTACCAGGTAGGTTACTTGTAGTCATATCCCTCATTGTGCTACAACTCGCAGATACTCTTTTGTTTACTTCAAGGTCATAGAACTGGATCAATCATACCCTTGGTTTATGGTACAACTTCATCATTGGCCCATGCAGAGCTCTCATTTATTTATGTATTTGCTTGTTTAAAATATAACAAATAGCAGTGATGCCACTACCTAACACAAAAATTAGAACATTCACAAGAACTTACAACTTCTAGTGAGATATTTTGCCTCCTGTTCCTTTGCCCCAGTCTTCTTACTCTACAGTCCACAAGTGCATATTCTGAGGCTGGCAGGGAACCTGCTGGGATATTTTGCAAGGTTCTTCCTTCCATTTTGAAAAACACAGTGACATGTAGACATGGGATGCAATGGGGAGAAACAATAGGCAGGAACTCTGGCTAAGCAGCTGTTTATTCAACAAGTGTGCATTAAGTACCTACTGTGTGCCAGGTGCAGTGCTACGCTCTGGCAATACAAAGATGGTTTCTGCCCTCAAAGAACTCACAGTCAGTTGGAGAGACAGAAAAATAAGTTCAGTCAAGTGCCATCAGGGTAATGAGATAAATCTGTACAGGAAAGAAGTGAGCCCAAAAGGATGGAGAACCAATTCACTGGGGAAAAAAGAAATATCAGAGAAAGATTTCACAGACAAGGTCACTCTAGAGCTCAGTCTTGACAAATAACTTTGAAGAACTCTAAATACAACCAAAATTTAAGCCTCAAAACTGGGGCTCAAAACAGACTAGTGTCAATGCCTTTAACTTCAAATTCTGCTCAATGTTCCTCTAGTTTCCAGAAGTTCACTGTCAGACATGTAAGCCTATTAATGCCAGGATACACGTGATTCGGTCTCAGCAGTACACAGTCAACAAAACACTGTTCAGCAACCAGGTAATATCAAAATCATTTGACCCCTTTGAAGAAGATGTATAGTCCACAGTTGCAGGGTTTTAAAAAAAAAAAAAAAACTTTCACTTCTTCTCCTATTTATTTTTTCAAAGGTTGGAACTCTTCCAGTGTCATTGTCCTCAAAACTTGCTAATAAAACCCTTTTCTAAACCAAGTCTGAGCACTGTTGTTATTCCACCCTTTTCACCTACCTTTTTATTCTGCATCACAAACCCCCAAAATCTAGCCAGGAGTAGCAGAACACTCCTCAGGGAGCAAGAAAGGCAAAGAAACTACACAGGCAAAACTAAAACCTTGCTTTTGCAGATCAGGGGATGGGAAAGGCTGAGAACACTCTGGTTATTTTTGTCTTCAAATAATTATAATATCCAAATACCTACTCTTCTAAAGTGGATTTATGAAAAATATGTATAACTGTGACTTCTAATCAACCCTTTCCTGAGAAGTTGAAAAATTAAAAAAGAGAGACAAAATTGTGAGGCTGGGCATGGTGGCTTATGCCTGTAATCCTAGCACTCTGGGAGGCTGATGTGGGAGGATTGCTTGAGGTCAGGAGTTCAAGATCAGCCTGAAGAAGAGCAAGACCCTGTCTCTACAAAAAATAGAAAAACTACCCAGGTGTGGTAGCATCACAGGCTACTTGGGAGGCTGAGGCAGGAGCATC
>CAUYRT010068402.1:0-14290 GCA_963574885.1 Lepilemur ruficaudatus
GCCTGTAGTCCCAGCTACTTGAGAGGCTGAGGCAGAAGGATTGCTTGAGCCCAGGAGTTTGAGGTTGCTGTGAGCTAGGCTGACGCCACGGCACTCACTCTAGCCCGGGCAGCAGAGTGAGACTCTGTCTCAAAAAAAAAAAAAAAAAAATTTCTATCTTCTCCCAACTACCTGTTTTTTTGGAGGTAATCAGTATGATTAGTTATCTGGGTATCCTTCCAGAGACAGTGCCTACATACTATTTCTTTCAAAAAGTAAAATGATAGTATTAATATGCTTGCTATTCTGCATTTTGATTGGCTTTGCTCTCTATTTGGGGACAATTTCATATCAATTTTTAAATTTTTTTCTATTTGTTAGCTTTCTGGAATTAGGATTGTTTTGGTCTACTGAGGAAACCATATCTAAATGTCTCTGGTAAGGATGACTGATTAGTACAGGACCTCATACGGTATGATTCTTCATTTTAATGGAGTCATGGAATCACAGGATCAGTGACCTAATATGTATCTCTGTTCTTGCACATAAATTCCCTACAATTCGTGACTGGTGATACCTTTTAGAGACGTCTTAGTAAAAGGTAGGTACTGTCAGCTCTCCACCTGCTCTAGTCAGCTGTTCCTGGTCTGTCTTTTTGTACTGGCAGGGCATATTGTGGGTTAGATATCCTATTTGTCATTGAGTTAGTAATGATACTCAGGATCTGCCTTGAGCACATGGAGTCTAGCTGCTGTGTGATTTTTATTCATTATGACATCTTGTATACTAGATATATCCCAAATGCCCAGCTTTATCCTGATTAAATGTCAGTGCTGTCAGGATGCTGTTCAGTGAACCAAGTTTGGTGTTGAATTATGAGAAAGGAAGGTTTAGTTCCTAATAGATGTTCTCATCTCAGCAGCCATAATTGCTGTTAGCTGCACTTAACCCCTTTGTTTGTGGGAAGGCCCGGGATTGAGTATATATTCTTCTTCCCTGGGGTATGATCTCTCTGTGACTGACACTGGATGAGAAATAGTAGATGTGGTTCAACAAATGGGAAATTTTCCTCTTGTTTACTGGAAGTAGTGGATTCTGATTCAGGTATAGAATTAAGAATTTCAAGCATAGGCTTGACTCTACTTCAGTGAATCTTTATAGACTTCTGCATTTAAAGATATGAAATAAAATTGTGCATTTCAGAGTTTGCTTCTGCAATAGCCCTTTGTCTCCATGAGGGTATTATAGAGGGGTGGCATTCCAGCTTTTAAGAGAATGAGAATGGGGCCAGTGGGGATGTGTCTCTCACTCTAGATGAATTTTGACCTCCATTCGGTCCTAATCTCACTGTATAATCTCTGTGGTCCCAGGGCTCTGCAGTGGATGAATTAGGCTTGCTCGATCTCTGTGGCCCAAGTCATACAGGTCAGTGCTTCTTCCCCAAGTAGTGGATGGAAGCAGCAGGGCACCAGATGCTGTGCTGTTTCCCCTATTGCTTTTTCCTTCACACCCAGTATAAGGTTTCCAGGCATTTGTGCAACCTGATAGCAGAAAGCGCCTGTCCTAGCAGTTGAGAGATGGGTTGGCAGGTGGCTCAAGTTACTCCATGCTCCTGATAAGAGTCATTGATCCAGGCTAGTGGCTTTTGGAGGGTGGGAACTATGCTGGGGGTATTCTGCTGGGCAGGAATGGTGGTGTGGATCTCTGCAGTGCTTCAGGACTCCAAGGCAGTTTGAGAGGTCTGGCCAGCATCTCTAGGGAAGCAGCACACACTTGAGATGTTACAGATCTTACCTTAGAAGAGATGGGTTTTAGGAAATGGTGGCATACAGAAGTACCAGCGTAGGAAATGTGAAGTGCAGGCCTGAGAAATAGAAATAGTATTTTCTTATTCCATCTTTTGACCTAAAACCCAGTTGAAGAGTTTACTTAGTCCTGTAGTACTAGGCCCAGTGACTTGAATTTGCAGTGGGGCAGTGGATGTATACACAGATAATTTTAATACAGTGTGGTAACTGCTCTGACAGAGGTGTTCACAGAGTATATTTATATATTACAGCGTAGTGCTTTGGTAACACACTCTGTGAATTCCTCTGTCAGAGCAGTTATCATACTATATTAAAATACTTGGTTAAGAGGGCCCTTTGTGGTATCAGACTGCCTAGATTCAAATTCTGTGTTTATACTTACTTAACTGTGTATCCTTTAGGCAAGTTACTTAACCCCTCTGTGCTTCACTTTTTCATTTGTAAAATAGGTTCTTCCTCACCAGGCTGTTGTATTAAATGAGTCAATACAGTTTTATTTAAGTGTTATCTGTTGTGATGGTGGTTATTGTAGCACAAAGCAGACGTACCAGATGGCAAATACAAGCTGACCAGAGGAGTGCAGAATTCAGTTCTGTTCTAATCACTGAAAGATTTTTAGCATTAACTATGCTAGGTACTATACAGAAGAGAATGTATGAAATGTTAATTGACTATGTGACTGTGTACAACACATGATGAGAGTCAATTTTTTGGGAAGTTGTGTAAAAAGCATATTGATGTGAGAAGCTTTGGTCTCTTACGGCAGTTTCAGAGAAGGAATCTTACTGTTCCTTTGGGAGTTGCATTGGAGTCCCTTCAGCTTTCATGGCATTTTGAAGAAAGACTGTATACTTTAAGGTAGGACAATACTTAACTATTTCAGACAGGTACGAATCTTTCCTGTTTTTTAAAAACCTCTAGGAGAAACAATTTTATTAATAGATTAGAATTAATCTATCCATCCTTTCTTCTTTCCCTATCTTCCTTTTTCTCTAAAAGGGAAAAATTGCTAGTATTTTAAGCACTTTGTTCTTTATATTAAAAGTAAACCTCTCTTATTGTGCAAAAGCCCTTGCCTTTATCCTTTTGCATGGCGATTCATTTATTTAACAACATTTAATATGCTAAACACTGCTAGACCCTGGGGTTATAAAATTAAAGGCGTGTTGTTATGGAACCTGAGGTTTATTGGGGGAGGTTTATGGAACAACTCTTAATTAGAATGAAAATGTGATAACACAGTGTATTAATAAGTAGAGAAGTAGGTACTCATACTGTTTGTGGGGGTGAAAAGTCACATAACTTCCATGAAGAGCTTTTTAGCAATGTCTGTTAAAATGTAAAATGCACATATTCTTTGACCCATAGTTCCATTGGTAGTAATTTATGTGTGTAAGAATATACATTGCAGCATTATTTGAAATAGCAGAAAGTTGAAAAACCAAAATGCTCTTTGCCTGGAAATCTGCTAAATAAAATAAGGTACATTTGTACAATGGAAAATCATGTAGCCATTAAAACAAATTAGGCAGCTCTATATGAATAGACACAGAACACTGTCTACATCAAGTATAAAAATCAAAGTGCAGAAAAATGTGTAGTTTGCTACTATTCATGTGATGAAGAAAGTATATATCCATGTACACATGGACTCTTTCCTCTAGGAAACACAGACTCTCTAGTGGTTGCCCCTGAAGAGGGACACTGAAGGTCAGAGGAATACCTGTGTAGGTAAAGACTTAATTTTTATTGTATATATAAAAAAGTCATACCAACAAAATTTTTTTATTGTATGCCATTTGTGCGTTTTGAATTTTGCGTTACATGCATGCATTACTTGTTTTAAAAACACAAGAATAAGTACAGGCTTATGGCCCTTGAACTTGCTAATTTTCATAGAAATTAATAAAGTGTTAGAGTAAAAGTGTGCCAATTCTGTTTGCCACAAACAAAAATAGTACTAGTGGTGGCACATGGTCATTTTGATTTTGTCTGTCACATGGTTTACTGGTATAGAGGATGTTTCCAATGCTTAAATTTATTTATAATGTGTCTATATATTATATATAGTTATATGTATTTGTTAGCTGTGTCTTATTACATTTATTATTAGCTGAAAATGTTGATATGAAATGGTAGATAAATGTAGAGATGATTAAAAATGGAAAGTAATGTTAGAATCAATAAACGTTGAATGTGCATACAAGGATCAGTCATCTAACAAGACAAACAGTTTCGAAGGGTCATATGCAAATCATAGAGTGGATTGAGAAGAAACAAAATGAGTTAGAGCCACTACTATAAGCCTCTACCATTTTCTTGAGAAATGTCCTTTAGTTAGATATGCACCTATGGGTTACTTGAATCTTGTCACATTGGACTTTTATCAACAAATGGACTTAGGCGCAGCCTTTCATTCCAAAACCTAACCTGATGATAAATAAAGGATCATCTGTACACTGATAGAAGTGAGTACAGTGTTTCTGTGGGAGCACAGTGAAGGATGGAGGGATTCTTGCCCAGCTGAGGTGGGATAGGCACAGGAAGAACCGTCTGTAGGAGCTGCTATTGTGTATTGAGTAAGCGAGCAGAGCAGGTAAAGGAGTGATGGGGCAGGCCATTCCAGGCAGAAGAAATAGTATATATAAGGACAGGTGTGAGAGGAACTACAAGCCTGGTCAGTGAGGTTGCGATGGCAGGAGGACAGGGGATGTGCCCAGAGTGTTAATTGTTAATTAGTTCATCCATACTGCCATCCTCTTGCAGTCAAGTAGTACTGTTGTTCACAAAGTTGACCAGATCGTGATTGGATTATCATACCACTCCAGGAACATATCCTCATAGTGGTAACGTTGTCTTGTTTTTCATTAAGGAAAAAAGAGAAATTGAGAGAGAACAAAGAAAACCTGTATGTGGAATATATGTAGTTATGTTGTCTTCCAGCAGAGTATCTTTATTTTCTCAACTGTCTTCATCACAGGAGAAACTTTCCCTCTGTTTTGAATCACAGTTTTGAGTGCTGCATGGAAACAACTTGAATCTTATATTGTGTTATATCTGAATTTATGTGAAGCACTTTCTACCACGTGGGCATGCATTTTGCTCTTCATAGCCTGGACTGCTAGAGCAACATTGTTTTTTCCATCAGAGGCTTTCAAAAAATTTTATGAACATTTAAGTGCTTAATTTCCACAGTATACTGGGATTGGTGGTAGGTAGGCAAGTGATATTTTTTCGTGTATGCTGTGTATTTGCATATTTTGGTTGTTTATGCCTGTTAAGGAGAAAGTTTCTCCTTTAAAGCCAAAACATTCTATGCTTTGAATCCACTCAAAGACAAATTATTCTGGAAAGCTTGAACTAAACCTGGTCAGATGCTGCTGAGTTATGAGAGAGGGATTGAAATAAACTTTTTCAGCTAAAAATAATTTTGCTCACAAGTTACCAAAAATGGCTGACTAGAAATGCTTTTAAGATACTTGTCTAAGCTACCATAAGCTAAAGGTCAGAAAAAGGTTTAGAACACGTTTTGAGAAACGATTGGCTCTATTTTGTTAAAGCCTTTGCCAAGCTGCTTATTCCGTAATTGCCTCATGGGACAGAAGCTGGTGGAGCAGTGTTACGCCTTAGATTCTGCAGGGACCTAGAGCTGTCAGTGAAACATACATGCCTCCTATCTCTTCTGCCAGTAAACTTGTACCTGTGGAAGTCACTAGGATTAGGTGAAAATGAGACACTTAATTCTAAAGCTATTGTACAATTGCCTATGCCAATTAATTACTTAAAGCCCTTATCTCCTGTTGCAGAGCAATTTTTAGTCTTGGAATATTTGTTAATCTTCACAGGGTGTCAAGTGATGAGTCTAATGTGTGTACTTGCCATCAGTGTTATGTCATTTGGTTAAGGTACTTATCTGCATCTCATTGAATTGTGGAATTCAGAATCACTCATTTATGAGCAGTACTTTTTATTTGCAATATGGTCAGTTATCATTAGAGTTTATGTTTTTTGCTTCCTTCTAATACCTTAGTGTGCTTTAATGATTATCCAAAGAATCTCTTTGCAGCAGCAGTATGTGCCATTGGTTGGTGATGGTAGCCTGGAGAAACTAGAGAGGCATGCTGACTTTCCTTAAGATTGCTTAGTATTGTGGAATGAATCTTTGAAATAGAATGAAGCCTAGAGCTGTATTTTTTCCTTTATAAAAATCAGTCTTTTAAATACAGCTAATATTAAGCCAGGATGTTTTTTCTTCCTGAGTTTAACGAATATTTATCGAGCATCTAATGTGTATGAGGTTATGAGAAGGGAAGCTTGAATGAGCTTATGTCAGAGGAACTCAGTCTTCAGTTGGAGAAGAATGGTAGAATGCGGGCAGAGGTGGTGTTGACACCTTGAGGAGAGTAGAGAAGTTGTAGAAGTAGCTGTGTTCCTGTGTAAAGAGGATTCATCAATAAGTAGAATAAAAGGATTTCTAAGTCTCAGTTAAGTGCAAGCTTGGATTAAGATGGTCCTGGGGGTTTCTTAATGTTATCAGACAGTACTTAGAAGTCCACAAGTGGAGCCAAGTGTACATTATCCAGGGCCAAGCATTGTTGAACTGGGATGAACAGGTTTCAGGTAGAATAGGGGGGAGAAGGGGAGAAGACAAAGGATAGGAGCTTGTGATCTTGACGTTAGAGGAGTTTTGGATAGTGATGATGCCTAAGGAACCAATGGATGATTGTGGTTGGAGTAGAGCCCCCTGGAAATAAATAGGTTGAAGAACTTGGGAGTCTTGGTTTTGAAAGTGTTGTCAACTTGAGTGTTGAAATAATGAAGGACTAAGCATTGAAACCACTGGGCAAGTTGAGAGAAGTAGAGAGGATGATGTCTAAGTGTTAACTCAGTGGTTCTCAGCTGGGAGTGATTTTGCCTTCCCGCAGGACATTTGCCATTGTCTGGAGACATGTTTCTTTTTGTTTATTTTCTTAGAACCAAGAGATAAAAGCAAGATGGGAGACATTTTTGATTTTTGTAATTGTGGAGTTGCTACTGGCATCTAGTGGGTAGAGGTCAGGGATGTTGCTTTACCACCCTGAAGGACAGTGCCCCACAATGAAGAATTATCTGGCCCAAAATGTCAGTAGTGCTGAGATTGAGAAATCCTGCATGAACTTCAAAGTAAGAGTTGTTGAATAAAGACAGTAATTGTTGAATATGATTGTTTCTGTCCCCTTTCACGCTGCTTTGTAGAACTCTGCATATTCATTGTTCTTTCATTTAGTGACTATTTGTGGAGGTCTGTTTATGTGCCAGGCATAGTGCTAGATAGGCATTAGGAGTATAAAGATTAATTGGATACCACCTTTTTCTCAAAACTTGTTTTTAATTTCAAATTCATATGCATATACATTTTTACAAATGAAAATCCAAAAACTTAGAACATATAAAGCCAGTGGCCACTTTGACTACTACCTCCAATCTCTTTTCCTTCCCCAGAGGTACTTTGTGCTATCACTTTGGTATGTATAGCTGGACATTTGAAGGTTGCCTCCTTACATCCAGTTTCTTTTTTTGTTTTTTGAGACAGGGTCTCTCTGTGTCATCCAGGCTAGGGTGCAGTGGCATCATCATAGCTCACTGCAACCTCAAACTCCTGGGCTCAAGCAATCTTCCTGCCACAGCCTCCTGAGTAGCTGGTACTACAGGCACGTGCCACCATGCCCTGCTAATTTTTCAAAAAGCTTTTGTGGGGATGGGGTTTTCCTGTGTTGCCTATCCTGGTCTCAAACTCCTGGCCTCAAGCAGTGCTCCTGCCTTAGCCTCCCATGGTGCTGGATTATAGGCATGAGCCACTGTGCCTGGCTCCATCCAATGCCTGGCCTGTATCCAATTTCTTTCCCTCTCTTATATGCTGTACTAAGAAGTTTAATTTTGCAAATTTGTCCCAGGCCGCAAATTTCTTAAGATAGGCAGCAGGTGTTAGGTTTCTCTTTTTCACTTTTTTTTTTTGAGACAGAGTCTCACTCTGTTGCCCGGGCTAGAGTGCCGTGGCATCAGTCTAGCTCACAGCAACCTCCAACTGCTGGGCTCAAGTGATCCTTCTGCCTCAGCCTCCTGAGTAGCTGGGACTACAGGCATGCGCCAGCCACCATGCCCGGCTAATTTTTTTTCTGTATATTTTTAGTTGGCCAATTAATTTCTTTTTATTTTTTAGTAGAGACGGGGTCTTGCTCTTGCTCAGGCTGGTTTTGAACTCCTGACCTTGAGTGATCCACCTGCCTTGGCCTCGCAGAGTGTTAGGATTACAGGCGTGAGCCACCGCACCCGGCCTCTTTTTCACTTCTTATTGTAATACATGGCACAGTTGTTAATAAAATGTTTGCTGAATAATGAATAAAATGAATTGATAAAAGAGCATCAATGGGAAGCAAAAAGAATGCTAACTTCTAGTAATGGCCTTGGGAGGTTATGAGGTATATTTATGGGAAGAGTGAGTTGATGTCAGCATATGGAAGAAGAAGAAAACAGAAAACATTCAGTGCTATAGAGGTGTGGGAGAGGGTACAAGTGGGCAAGTTGATGGGCTGGTAGGAAGATGAAGAAGGGGTTGAGAAGAACAGAAATCTTCATTGTATAGGGGTCAAGAATTCAAGGAGAGTCTTTTGAAGAAGGTACTTGCATGTTAGCAATTAGAAGAACTAGCAGGAGATTTTTAGAATTAGAAGAGTACCGAAGTTCCTTTTGAAGTATTGGTGTGTTGGAAACTTTGGAGAAATTCTGTGCATGTAGATATATGTGGATATATCCCCCCTTATATACCTAAAGTCTTAATTATTTGTCACTGAACAAAACATCTTGGGGAGCATTTTGTTTCAGTTTATGCAGATTAGCCTCTTTCTTTTAAATGTCCACATAGTATTTCATAGTAAGGGTTTTTTGTTTGTTTTTTGAAATCATGGTTTGTTTAAACATTTCCTATCGCTAGACATTTAGGTTGTTTCCAGTCTTTTGCTACTAAAAACAATGCTGCTTATATTTATGTTCCTGTGCATATAAGGTAACCAGAAGAGGAGAGATTCTGAGAAGTGGAATTGCTGGATTTCTAAGGGTATACACATTTAAACTTTTGATAGGTGTTGCCAAGTAGCCTCCAAAATTTTATACTCTATGAACGGTGAATTAGAGTGACTTTTTTCTGTATATTACCATACTTTGATTTTCACCAGTGTAGGTGAAAAATGATATCTTGACCTTTTAATTTGTATTTATTTAATAGAAGAGGATCTTTTTTAAATATCTCTAAAAGTTACTTGTATTTTTTTTGTCATGAACTCACTTCAAAAGAATAATTTCTTTCTTATTGATATGTAGGAACTTTTTACAAATTAAGAAAATTAGCCCTTGTCATTCATGTTGTAGTTTTCCATTCAGCTTGTCATTTGTCTTTTGAATTTCTCTAGAGTGTTTCTATATGTATACCTGTATATACATTTACATATGTATGTGTATGTATTTTGGGGCCAGACAAAAACATTTTAGTATAATCAAAGGTATAAGGTATTTATTTTAAAGCTTTAGATCTTGTTTCTTTCTGAGAAAGACTTCTGAGATTTAAAAATAGCTTTCTGTGCTTTCCCTTAGTACTTTATTGGACAAACCTGGATTTTAGTTTTGACTCTACAGTTGATTAGTTTTGTGACTCTGGGCAAATTATGTAATCTCTCAGAACCTCAGTTTTCTAAACTGAAAGGGTTAGATCAGGTGATCATTGTAAAGAACTTTCAGTTCTAAAATTTCTGCTTTGCTTTTAAGTAGGATTTACTTTTCTAGTGTGTGGATATGTGCAGTTGAAGGCAGATGGGAAAGATGTAGAGAGGCAGGCAGAGGGATCTGGAAAAAAGACAGGCAAAAACACAAGGGAGAGAGAAAACAAGACTGTGAACAAACAACCAGAAAAGCTCAGAGAGGATAGAGGAAAAACAAAGGAAAACAGATGCAAGGAAGGTATATACTGAGAACTGAGCGGGATGCTTTTTTCATATCACAGGAGATAAAAAACGTTTTGGGTACCTTTGTTCATTTACCCTCCCTCCTGTTCTCACCCTTTTTTCTGCTTTCTTCCTTTCATCCCTTCCTGATTTCCTTCCTTTTTTTGGTTTTTCTTAAAATTAAGTATGATACAAAAGTTGTCAATTAGCACAGATCATAAAATGCAAAAGTTAAAGCTTCAGAGTCTTCCTCATGTTGCACATATGTAGTATTTAAAGCAAAGTGCTTTGAACTCCTTGGATACAGTGTGTGTTGGAATTGTTATTATATTAATTTATTGTCTAGCAGTCCCTTCCAGCTCTTAAATTCTTGTTTAAATATGGTGCTTGTGTTTTGGCATTGCTAACTATAACTTTTGCATTTCTTGCTTTTAGATATTCAATGTATAAAATTAATAATTCCTATATGTTTTGCATTTCATGTCTAAGACAGAAGTTCTCCCCATAAATTATGCCTTCAAGAAATTGAGTTTCTGTCTTTGGATACATGTCTTCTGTGAAACCTGGAGCTGAGATGTTTAACTTCTTCTCTGTCTGCTAAGCACGGACAGCAGTATACCCACCCAACAATGTGTAATTAACCAAAATTCTTATATGACAAGTCTCTCTAAAGTATAGTGGTCAGTTATTTTCATCACTTATTTTTTAACACTTTGACTGCCACACTAGGAAAAAAAAAGTTTTCCTTGGAGCCATGGTGTTTTATTATGAAAATAGAGTAAGAACTTTGAAAACAAAATGATCCTTTCTAATTTAATGAAAAATTTGTTATTTTTTATTTTCTGTGTGTGAGTTATATGCAATTAGATTGTCAATATTAATTGTAACAATGAGAACATCAACAATAAGATTTTCAAAAATCAGCTTCAGGGTTTTGCCCTGGGGGCCACCCCTCACATAACATGTATGCTGCAGCATGGCAGCCTGAGTTGCTGGCACACCACGAGGCCCCAAGGTAAAGAGGTATGTGAGTTACATATGCTTCATGAGGCACTGGGCTCAAAACTAGCGTGAGTTAAATACAACTCACATGGCAATTAGTGTGTTAAAAATCAATTTGTACATTGCCCTTAGACCCTAATTATGATTCTTTTTTCTTGTTGTCTTGGTTGAAAAAATAAAAACATCTTAAAAAAATATTTTGGTTGGTACCATGCATACATTTGACTTGAATACTGACTTCTTAGTTGATGGTAATGTTCTTTCACAGACCCTTTTTTTACCTTTTCAACCTCATGGCCCCCCACCCTACCCCACCCTACCCAGAGCTGGCCTGGGACATTCTTATCTGTTAGCTTCCTCACATTGCACTTGAAAACAGATGACTAGACTTATTAAAATCATTGCTGGTTACCATAGCAGTGGCTGTCACTGTGGCCCATTGGAAAGGAAGTTTTTGTGGTCATCAGAAATACATACCGAAGGAGAAGGGGATGGAAGTGCAAGTTGGTTTGGGTTGCTTAGCTGTGTTACTGATGGACTGGGCTGTCTTGGGGAGGTGCAGAGGCCCCAGATGTTATCTTCTCATAGGATTTGATCAGATGCTTTCTCCTTCCCCACTTCTGGAGGGTGGCTCGCCTTCATTACTTCCTCCCTTGGTGCATTTTAGATCCAGTCTCTCCATCCCACCCCTGTCTCATTTTATATGAAGTAAAACCTAATCAAGAGGTATTGTTTGAGGTTCTACTCTGTGTGAGGTAGTGCAGGCATGAAGTTTAAGACCCAGGGGATGGTGTGTAAGAGCTTTTGATTGAGTTGGGTAGATGATAGAAAAACTCAGTCAAAATTGAATAACAGTTGAAGTTGATGGTGTAAAATATGGTATAGGGTCCTATCTTGCTATTTTATTGGTGAGAAGGATAAGACTATTTAGTATTAAATTGTACCTGAATTTAGTATAAAATTCTAGAGTTGCTGTATACTTGGATAGGAGAACCATAAAGGAGAAAAAAAAATGAGATGCAGAATGTTACGTAAGGCAACTGAAAAAGTTTTTCCTAATTTTACATTCTTTTTTAATGAAGGTGTCATTAATTATTTTAATCTTAAACCTGGGAGGCCAAGGGAAACTTTCCATTGGCCCTGGAGGCAGACTCAGACTTTCCTCTATACTCCCACCCCATCTCAGTTCCTTCCACTATTTAAAGGATCTGTAATGAATGACTTTCTTTGGAAATTAGTTGCAAGAGGTCTTGTAATAGTTACAGTGCTTAAAAGATATTTGTGGAAGAAAGAAATAAAGTTCTGCAGTGAAAAGGCAATATTTAGGAGAAGAGAAGGTATAGAGAGACTTCGGATTTCTGTATCTCACTTTAGGAACAGTGTTAACTGAAGGCAGGTGGGCACTGGGAGAGTAGAGGGAGCTTTTCATTGGCTTTTAAAAGCCTCTCTAGACCTCTCCTGAAGACAGCAGTTCTTCTATTCTCACAGATGGTTTGGCTGGTGAATTTGAAGGTGTGGACTGCTTCTACTGTGTGAATGTCTGAAAGGACTGAAGAACCCAAGCAAGACTGACTACTCAGGTGTGTGTTGAGCAAACTTTTTGAGTTGTAAACCGAGAGATTTTGAAAGATGTGTGTCTGAGTGTATGGAGACTGGGTAGAAGAGAATGTTCTTTAGTTCCCTATGTCTCATATTACCAGAGTCCATTAAATCAATATTATAGTTTGTACTAGATGTCAATAAATCCCTATTCTTCCTTACCTATCAAGCGCAGAGAAGTTCTTGTTTAGGAGAGGTATCTGCTCTTTATTTTAGTACAGTATCTTAGACCAGCGGTGTCAGCCACCCTTCAGGACCTCAGGATTGATGTGCGAAGATCAATCTTTTGGCCAATAGTGGATTAGAAGTCTAGAGGCTGGTTGTGTAAAGAAAAACTTCTGGCATTTCTTCCTTAATAAACAAAGTGTTCATAACATCTTTATCTTGTGAGGTACCATAGAGGAACCTCTCTTTCCTTGGGGCTATTTCTCTGCTGGATTTCAGCAGTCTCATATTTCCTGGTGACTTATTTTTATTTTTAGGAGTTTTATTCAAGTCAAAGGTATCTTGCTTTTACAGCTACTTTTTAATAATTCTTTTCTTACCTGATTGATTCTTACTTACCTTGTTTGGTGGGAGTGGTATCCCACATTGGATAATAGTATCAGGGAGTCTTTAGTGGTGAATCAATTATTGCTTTCATCATTAGGAGAAGAATTTTAAGAAAGAAGCGAGAAGAAACTTTTTGTTTGGGAGAGAAAAGAAAAACCAGCTTTTCTGAGGCCAAAATGGGATAATGTGTAACAGACTATGAATTCATCCTCTTTTTCCTCCTTCCCTCCTAGTTGCAGTTGATCTCACAACAGCTGTTTCCAGCTGTCTTCTGGATTTTGCCCAGGCCCCTTGGGGATGGCTGCAGTGACTCATACAGCTGGATGTTTTTCCATAATGGTCTGAATCTAGCTTCTCAAGAAGTAGGAACAGGAGGAGGAAAGGGTGGCTTTGGTTGGACTGGAGCAGATTTTCTTGTTGGGATCACTGTCTCCTGACAGGCTCTGGGTTTGATTTGTCCTCTAAAGCGGTGATCCTAGGAGATACATTCCTGGGGGAGGGGGAGCAAATGTGTTAACTGGAGAAAGTGGTTTTTGGAGAAAGCCAAATGTTCTTTCACTTTGCATTTTTTTCCCTTTATTTCCTTCTAAACTTTTCACATTAGAACAAACTGCTTTCCTTTTCAAATGGGTATAGGGTTGTGTGTGAAATGGATGGATGAGTGAATGCTGAGGGAAATGTCAGTTAATAAAAATGTGAGTGATGTTCTCTGTACTCTGATTATTGGTTTTGATATTTTGTAGGAAGATTAATTTCTTTCCAGTTCTTCAAAGTGGTCTTTCCTCTTCCTAACAGTAAGGTCTGTCCCTTTCCTTTTTTCCTTCCATGACGGTTACCCCCTCCCAGCTTGGGAACTTGTAGAGATATCTCAGTTGGCTGGGTGTAGTGACTCATGCCTGCAATCCCAGCATTCTGAGAGGCAGAGGTGGGAGGATCACTGGAGGTCAGGAGTTTGAGACCAACCTGGGCAACACAGTGAGACCCTATTTCTTAAAAATAAATTAGCTGGGCATGGTGGCACATTCCTGTACTCCAGGCTACTGAGGGAGGTTGAGGTGGGAGGATCATTTGAGCCTAGGAGTTTGAGGTTGCAGTGAGCTATGATGACGCCACTGTCCTCTAGCCAGGGCGCCAGAGTTGAGACCCTATCTCAAAACAAATAAACAAGCAAACAAAAAACTATACATTAGATTTTGAAGAATTAATACATAAAAGGAATATAAAACATTTCATCGAGATTTTTAAAATATTAACTTTTTATATTGATATGTTAAAAGACTAATATTTTAGATATATTGAATTCAATAAAATATATTATTAAAAATAATCTCACCTGTGAGTTTTTTTTTTTTTTTTTTTTTTGAGACAGAGTCTCAC
>CAUYRT010068404.1:0-24879 GCA_963574885.1 Lepilemur ruficaudatus
AGGCATGGTAGTACATGGCTGTAGTCCTAGCTACTCAGAAGGCTGAGTCAGGAGGATCAACTGAGGCTGGAGGTTGCACTGAACTGCAATCATACCATCGCACTCTAGCCTGGGCAACAGAGCAAGACCTTGTCTCAAAAAGAAAAAAGAAACTAAAATTTCTTTAATAAGTACTCTGTTAAGAAAATATTTCAGCTTTTACTCTGAAAGAGTATTGTATATTAGGTAGACATCTAACTTCTAAATACCTGTCGTCAAACACTGGCATAGAAATAAGTGACTATATTAAAATGCAGTTTATTATATTTGAGGTTGAGATTTATTTTCCTAATGTAAAAACATTTTTAAAAAATATTTCATACACCCTCACACTTGAAATGAGGAGAAATTTACCCTGCTATGTCTCAAAATAAATGGGTTTCCTTTTCCAAGAAGGGAGGTAAAATACGTTGAGATATATTGCCTTCTCAGGTTTCCAAATTATCCTTAAATACTGCATTATTTGTGTCTGCAGTGGAGTGTGGAGGAATATGGAAGTTCTTATTAAAGTTGCAGGAAGGTTTAATATAACATTTATTTTTTAAAAATTTAGAATATAGAAACATTAGTTACTGTATTTACTTCTAAAAACAAAACTAGTTTGCAAGGTTCATTCATATGTCAGTATATCAATTGTACACAAACCGAGAGGCACGTAGGAATAATATGTCACCATGCCTTTCTGAACTTCAGAGCACCGTTTATGGTAAAATATAATTAAACTACAACCACTGGATGGAGCTGTTTCCTTGTGAGAGGCTCAAATTGCAAGGCAGTGGTTAGATTTTATTTAATTAAAAACAAAGATGGAGGAGGAAAAGATCATATTAAGTTGCCTTCGTAAAAGTTGCCTTTTTCTCGTAAGTGATTACGTTGGGAAGTGATAGGGTGTCATTGTATATGAAAGTATATTACATTGTAAAGGAACTGAATAAGGCTATATAAGCAAAAGAAAATCCAATATTTTGGCTCTTTATTAACATTTTACTGTAATTAAAATATTTTAGCCTGGCTATGGCTTTTTGCAAATGCAGACTCAGCTTAGCTGCTGTTCTGTTCCTTCCACTTGTGTTGTGTCAGAATGGCTGGGAGCCTTTGTGTGTAACTGACTAGCAGCTAGGTCAGGATTTTAAAAGACCCAAGCTCTTCCAGCTGCTATCCCTGATGTCTGTGAGTTGACAGAGCTGGCTTTATTATGGCTGAAGTTCATTTCCAAGGGACTCGTTAATGGAGTCATTATTGCGGCTCATTGCCAAGCTTTATGTTTATGCATTTGAAATATTAAGCTATATCCAGTGCCATTCCATATACTGTGTGCAAGATACTGGCTCGTAGGCGGACTTGTTCCCATCTTCAGAAAGGTGCACTTCTTTCAGGTTGAGTAGTCTCCAAGAACGAGTAGACCATTTAGGACTGTTAATATAAATGACAAGTTACCTGTGATTTAAGTTAAGCAAAATTAGCTAGTAATGGGTCCACTGTTAAGTAATGAGGAGGTATTCAAGCCATTATGACTTGGAAGGCAGAGGATTAGTTTTAGTTTTCCCATGGGGCAGGCCTAGGGATGGTGTCCCCTCTTCTGGAATGCCCTTCAAATCCATTCTGTCAGCTCTTTTCTGGGAAGCCTTCCCTGATTCTCAGGTCCTCATGAGCACCTTCCCTTCTGAACTTTGTGGTTATTTTATATTCTCTACTACAACCATTAGCACTTTATTATGGTTGATATGCTATACTGATATTTGCTGTTTGGTACTTTAGTCTTACTCTGTGGGCTATAACTAAATGTTTTTGAATGTTTATTTTACCTTTGTTAGCACTGGATATTTTTCTATAAAAAATTTATGAGTGAGAGCTCTCTAACTAAACCTGTTTTTATTATATTGCATGAAGATGTTCTTGGATGCTATGATGTGTTAAAAAATATGTGCAAATTGATTCTACTGCAATTTACAATTTTAAGTTACTTTTTCAGCGTGGATTCCTATCCAGTGACTTCTAAGTAAGAATTATTCCTCACATATGTAATATGTTTTAAAATACAATCTTAATCAATTTCACATATGATCCTTGATGCAAAGTGATGGTTTCAAATTACCTGAAATTGTAAAGTGGTATCCTGATTCTATTAAAAACACACCTCACAATGTATGAATTTTCTAATCTAAATGTGATATACTTGCTCTTTAATTTTCACTGGATGCCTTTATTTTTTTCCAATCATTTTTAATGAAGATTTAAAAATATACTAAAGTGCTGAGTGATCTTATCTGTAGATTAAAGATGATTGAATTTTTTTTAATCAATGAGTAAAGTAATTGAAACACAAATTTGCACAATCCAGATTATCACAGTTCAGGTCATTTATGGTATTAACTAAAATACATTCTTTTCACAGAAATGATGGAACAAGACCCAAAATGACACCGTATGTCATTTCCCTTTACCTTTTTTTTAAAATAGGTTGTGTGTACTTTTTGGGAGAAGTCGTTTCTTCATTGGAGTCAATTTCCAATTATTTTATTGAAAGAATGAAATAACACTTTTTTTCATTTTTTTTCATGCCCAGGAAAAATGTTCAATGCTATTTGGTGTTCAATCACAATAGTTCATGATTTTGTTTCCTTCTATGTATTGTGTTTGTTTAAATTACAGAACCCATTTTGTTTTATGTGTTTTTAACTGTTCCTTACCTTACATCTTTATAGAATCAGGTATGGAGGTACAAATAATAATTTTAAAATATTTAGTTTTTAATGTAATAGTTTGTTCTATTATATCTAAAATAGGTCATAAGCTGAAGTTGTATTGATAATGTTAATTTTGGTGCTAATGTATCTTTTTTTGGAACTCTCCCCACATAGAGAGAATCTAAGTAATATTTGGAATATAAATTAAATATATTTTATATATGCTGTGTGTATATATATATATAAATTTTGGAACGTATATAAAATCTGAATTTTGACAGCTTTAAAGACTCTACCTGTAACCTTTATAGTGATGGTTCTCAACTCTATCAGACTCTAATACCAGTACCAATAACAGCTGTTTTATAAATGATACAACCTACATAAAAGGAGAAATGATATTCATTTATAATAAAACATATTTATTTAATACAAAAGTACCTGCACATAGCTACAGTGGAAACAAGCAAGTAATCAGACATTTTTACTGATGTTTAGAATCACCGTGAATGCTAGCTACAGCTACAAATGCAAATTGATATAGGAATGTTGTGTTGGGCACTGAAATGCCATGTACTTATGAACAATCCTTTGTGAAGTTCCGAACAGAGCCAACTATAGTCTCCTCTCAATTAAACAATATTTGCATCCCTAGAGAAAATTTGTGAATATTAAAACCATGCAAAAATACGTTGTTTGCATGTAAAACTACTTATGTGTAAAATTTGTATTTATGTATGTGTTTCACTTCTATATATCCGATGGACATGTTAAAGTTACACAGGGTGTATGGGACAGTTAGTTCTTCCTTGTGCAGTACATTTGGCATTCCTGGCCTTGTACCTCAACAAATACCAGGAGTGCACTACCACAACATCACTGTTACCATAGTGCCACCAAAAATTTTGCAAATATCTCTGAACAGGCACTGTTGCCCTCCATTATTAGACAGCTGCTTTATAGTTACCATTTGAGCTTGAATTAAATAAGCCCCACAACCAGTGTCTAAGGCGAAGTTGTGAATAATTGCATATAGTTTGGTAAAATCAGAAAAAAGCACCTGGGTGCAGGAACCATTTCTATCTGGTGAATTAGGTGTATATTTGGTGTAGGCCAGACATATCTTGGTGTAGGGTCAGGTAGGATAATGAATCAGTAGAGATTGCCATCCATTGTAGTGTGAAGGCATACAGAGATGTCTCTATATGATCGACAGACCAAGTGGTAATGAGCTTTGAAAGGCCATGGAATTCATTGATTGAAATCTGCTATGGGAAAAGAAATGGAGGAAGCATTAGGAGAAAGAGATGGTAACAACAGAGAGATGCTCTTGGATACTGAGACAGAAACCGTGAGGTGGGATGATAATAGAATTAAAAATCTTGTCAAAATTATGCTGAGTTTAAAAGTTAGAAAATTCTGAGAAACTATTAGCATAGAGAGATAAGTGTATTGCCCAAAATATAATTTTTGTTAGATGATATTGGTGTATTTTATTTTATGTTTGCTGTCTTCCATCATCAGTTTTGAAAGATTACTTTTTCCCTGACTGTGCTTGCTGGGACAGACCTCCACCAGTACGGAATTGTAGCCAGTGTGCATCACAAGGAAAAAGGAATACAGGAGCCCTCCTCTCCTTTAGTCAGGGTCCCAGCTCTTGGCAGGCATCCTGGAAATTGTGCCTTACCATCTTCTTTTTTTATAATTTCTACTGATTTGTAAAGTTTTGAGCTTACCAGAGTCTGATGAGTAGAATGACTGAGAAAATAATTATGAAGGAAAAGAGCAAGGAAATAAAATAATGAAGTTAACGAAGTATTGATAAACACAATGAAACTTCATTCCATTCTACAGAATTAAACAAATATTAAGAAAAGTTACTCTGTTCTGGGCACTAAAAGAAGAAGAAGTTTTTCCCTTTGGGAAATGTTTATCCTTATAAAGTCAGAATGCTTCAGATGTTTCACTTAATAAGTCCTTGTATTGATATTCTCTTCTTTAAAAAAGCATGCTTTGGTTTAGAATTTTAGAGCTTTGAATACATCAGATTATTTTTAAAATTCTGGCACTGTAAAATACATCAGCTTAGTTTACCACCATTCTTTGTCTAATTAATATTTACTAAGCAGCTCTGTAGCAAAAATCCTCATACAGCATCTATATCCTGCCAAGTTTCCTGTATGCATTTAGAACATGCTATTTGTATTCTGTGCATAAAAAAATACCACAGAAGCATGGCTTTCATGAGATTTTATCTAAAAGTTGCTACTACAAAAATGGAGATGTGTTTAAATAACTTTAACTGGATTTAAACAAAAATTTGCTGTGTTTTATGGCTAGATCTAGTGAAAAGTATAAATAGACATTTACAAGGAAAAATAAATGTGAATAGTTAATAAATCAATCATTGAAAATACTAATTTTAATTATACTTTTAGATCTTGTAAGTAATTTGTATAGTGTATCTTTTATATAACCATATTATATTATTTTTCTTATAGGGAACAAATGGCCAAGGAAATGTCAGAAATTTTGAGTAGGTTAGTGCAGTATAATTTGGGGAAATGAGTGTTCACATCAAAAGCATATTTTTAAATTACTTTGGATTATTTGGACCAGAACCTGTTGTATGAATAGCCGACTCTTCATGTAAATTTTCTGCGTAGGATATATCACTTCCCCCTTACCTACCCAACACAGAAAAAGATAAAAAGCAACATTTCTCTAAATTGGCATTTTTCATTGGGGATACCATTGGCAGTTTGGATGGGACAATTCCCTGTTGGTAGTACTGTCCTTATCTCTGGTGGCCTCCACCAACTCAGTAGGGGAAATCCTTCCCCTTATCATCGTGACAAGCTGTGGTGCCGCCCCTACATTGGGAACCACTGTGCTTGGTTGAAGGGGAAGTAGAGGAAGAGCTTGGCCTCTGAGGGGCTCTGAACCATAGCACGTTGCTTAAAAACCATGGATATATTCTTTGAGCCGTGAAAGAATATATCTTCCCAGCAGGATCTGGTCCATTATGAGTTGATAGGAATCTAACATGTTAATTCTCAATTTCGAAGTTACCAAGTTAATTCCTAGTGTTAATATATTTTTAAAAATCAAGTCAGTTTTGCTACTACCTTACTGTATTGTTTATATGATTGTCTTTATAGCAAGTATAAATAATTAGTAAATTATACCTTTATTTTACTATTTTAATAATCCAGAGGTGGGAGTGGAGAAGCATTTAAATGCATTGCATTCATGTACTACTTCGGATGCTATTTATTTAGCAGATGTATTTCTGTTTGAGGTGAAATGAATGAAAAGTTAGTGATGTTAAAACCATATTTTAAGCAATAAGCATTTGAATTTAATGTTATTTTTCCAAAGTATCAAAACACACCTTATGTGTATTCTAACACCTTAGGTACATTCTTACAATCTATAAGACTGTCAATTTACTTTCCTTTCAAAAGAAAAGAAAGCAACAACAACAAACTACATAATCATTTTCAGCTGCCCTCCTAGAATAGACTCCTGGAAGAGCTGGAAAGAAAAAAAAAAATAATTTTTTGTTGTTGTTGTTTTTGGATAGTGGTTTAGGGATGTAGAAAAGGAAAAGAATATTTGAATAAATGTTAAAGCATAATTTTTTGTTAAGGATTATAGACCTTGCTGACACACAGCTGGCTCTTTTTGAGCAAAGCAATTAAGAACAAAAAACTACATGGAAAATTGCCACACAGCGTATGAAAAGTATAGATTCTACAACAGACCTAAAACAGATTTTAAATCATAAAAATACAGGAAAGACTAAATGGGCACACATTATTCTTTAGCCAGTTTCATATGTAACTAACAATCACCATGTCAAACAATTTTAAGTATGTAGGGTGAAGTGGGCTATTTTTTATTCTCAAAAATGAAAGCATATGTAGGCCCTTTGAAGAGGCAAGGTGCCTTATTTCATTGTTAATCTTCATATTGAAAGAATAATTTCCTTCAAGAAGAAGGTAGCATTTTCAAACGTCATTTTTCAGTAACATCAGTGTTACTGAGTGTCTGTGTGTCTTGACTGCTTGCCAGGGTTGCTGTTATCTTTCAAAATGCAAAATGATGAGAAAGTATATGCTTATTTTTGGGTAGTATATCTTGATCATCCCTCTTTCAGAGGAAATATGGTCCAAGTAGTAGATGATAAAGGTGAATTTTGTTCTCTGATACCTGAGAAACAATATTTCAGTTCTTAATATTTACTTATTTTAATATCTGTGCCACCTTCTTTACATGTCTTGAAATGTTTTTTTAAACTCCCTTTGTTACATTGAGCTTTAAAGTCTTACAGCTTATTCTCAGAGTCTGCTATGTGCTGTGTAATTTTTGCTGAAAAATAACATTGATTATTACAGAAAATAAGTTGTTCCAATATTTTCTGATTAATGATCTCAAATTATGTGCATAAACACAAGTCTTAAGCCCTGAGTAGCACTATTTTGAAAAAGCTGAATTTATCCCATTTTATTGAGTACTTTAGATCTTTTTTCCGCCTTTCCCATACAATATGCCTACTAAATGGGGCATGATACAATACTTAAGCCCTTTGAAATTTCTGTTATCTACCTCATGAGCTAAAACCTCTTCATATAATTTACTAGTAGTCATATTATTACTCATTAAATATAAGAGTGTGGTTTTGTCTGCTTATAGAACTTTTCTAAGTGTTCTCATAACAGTGAAGCCTAAAAAGTCAGAAGTTGTCCAGCCTCCAACAGGTCTTTTAGCCTACTTTAGTGACTCTAATGCAGTGGGTTGCAGTTTGGCCATTCACTGTGCACCCTGTAAACACCCCGATGCCCAGGGAGATTCAGAGCCAGCAGGTGGGAATGGAGTTTGGCCATCTGTAGCTTTCCATGGTCTCTGCAGGTGATTACACTGCATAGTCTAATGGCTCAGAAACAAACCATTAATGTGCCTCTAATGATCTTTTAAGTGTGTTGAGTGTTGAGGATTTCTTTTTTGATTTTGAGGAATATATGTAAGTGTATTTTTTAACTTCAGATGGTCATATATCTATCAGTAAGAACATTTAACCTGAAATCCATGGTTCTAGAATATTGGAATCAAAAGTTCTAATTTAAAATCTAATATAGCTATCCATGGTTTTAGAATATTAGAATCAAAAGTTCTAATTTAAAATCTAATATGACTATCAAGTGGCATGCTGGAAAATTTTAATTTACTTGACCCATCTTTTAGTACACCATTCTTAATCTCATCTGTCAAAGATACAAAAATTTTGTTTTTCTAGTAGTTGTTTCCAGTTCTAAACTTATGCATACTTTCTTGCCTCTTTAGTCAGTGTTTCTTTCATGTTTCTAGTTTAAATAAGCAAAAATATATAATTACAGAGGTCCTGCTGTACAAGCTACCAAAGCAGCTGCTGGTACCAAGAAACATGATCTTAGTAAGTGGAAATACGCAGAACTACGTGATACCATCAATACTTCTTGTGGTAAGTGTATGTAAAGGATGAAAAATAGGAAGGGTCCCTAGTGATAGGTAATAAAATAAATACCTAGATTGGGGGCAGGAGATATATGCATACATATCTAGAGAAAGCGCGTGTGCGTGCCATGTGAATTAGCATCTGCTAGTCTCTTTGTTACTTACTCTTCCCTTGATAGGAAGACTTAATTTAGTCACAAAGCTAAAAAAAAAACAGAGGTTATTAAATTAAATCCATTTTGCCTATTCTTGCCCAGTGAGAGAGGAAGAGCAAAGACAAATTTATGGTTTGGGCTGTGTGAATGACTGGCCCTTCTTAATGTTACTCGTAATAGTTAAATACATGTATATCTGAAGCTTTAGGTCGACGAATGCAAAGTAACAAATAGCAATGCAAGTTTTTCTTTTTAAAGATATTTTTCTTCCAACAGAACAATTAAAAGTAAAATGCTATGTCCAAAGGATCCCACATAGTTATGCTCTTGTTTAAATCACAGTGTTTGAATTCTAAACACTATGACTAGGAACAAAAGCATCGTAGTTGCACAGAATTCTCGTTACATTCTTTTCCTCCATACTGAGTGTATCTGCATAATTATAAACATTAAAAGGCATGTTGCATGTAAATCTGCTTGTATTTGAGTACAATGACTTTTTTTCCTATTGTCAAGGCTTGTGGCCTTGGACAAGTGACTTGACCTCTCTGATTGAGTTTCTTCATGTATAAAAGACCTGTTTCAGTCCAGAGTTCTTGTGTGGATATGAGATAGTAATAGTGTATAAGAAAATAGTCTCTAAATGTAAAAGATAATATCACAAAATGCTCATCTTTATGAATAATTGGCTTACTTTTGATTTTGTGCTATTAATTTAAAAATGAAAAAATATAAATATGTGTGGTTTGCCACAGAATAGTTATATAATTACGTTAGATGAATAAATTAGGATGTTAATGCTTTTTGTTTTTTGGCTCTTTCTATGTCATCAATAGATATTGAGCTCCTGGCAGCTTGCAGAGAAGAATTTCATAGAAGACTAAAAGTGTATCATGCTTGGAAATCCAAGAACAAGAAGAGAAATACTGAAACAGAGCAACGTGCTCCAAAGTCTGTTACTGATTATGGTAAAAACAAATCTGTACTTTTGGTTGTTCCAAAGTATGTGTATATAAATGCGTGTAACTATACATAAGGCATTTGGGTAAAATGCCCAATATAAATTCTTACTGTAGAACTGTGATTCTTTGAACCTAATACAGCCATGATGGCCCATCTTTTCCAGGATTATTTCTATTATGTCTTTAAAGTCATGTTTGTTCAGCTATATTGAATTTGCTTCTTAAAGTAAAATCTAGTAATAACAATTTTCTTATCTATACTGGAGATTGTACCTACATAGTTTTCCCACATGTATATCAAGATTACATGTGAAAATGTAAAGATTACCATGAATCTTTTACATGTGAAATGAGTTTTACATATGACAATGAGTATTTTTACACTTGCTAAAAAGGATCATGTTAATTTCTATTCTTAAATTTTTTTATTTTTTAATTTAATGTAGCTCAGTTTTTAGGAGTATTTCTCTGAAATACCCAATATTGTTATCTTTTTTATATATAGACATAAGTACTCTCCTGTTTTTCCCACAATATGATTTTGTAGCCTGGAAAAAGAAAGGAATTGGTTCATGTACTCTCCATTAACACTCTAATTCCGTTGTTTAAAGAAGAAGAATATTTACTGCAAACATTGTTTTATAATACTATGAAAATCTAAGAGTGAAAAATGTTACCTTGGTTCAGACCAGAGTTTTGCCCAGATCAAAACTGGATTTTTTGACTGGGATCCTAAAAATGGATTTTGTTACTTGGTTGTGCAAAAGGCCAAGTTGTATACTTAAAATTGGAAAATAGAGTAGGGTAGATATAGCCTGGTTAAAAACACACATGAGCTTTAATATTAACTTAAAATTCCTGTGACATATGAGTTGTGATTTCAATCTTTGAAGCAAAACTTAGAATTTCGTTTGTTCGACTTGCTGCTTTTAAACTGGCACGATTTATTAGCTTAATTCTGGTTAATGTCAACGTGACAGCAGATATTTAATGCCTTTTCCTTTTTTAAGGAGTATATTCCCAACACTGTAGTGTAGTTTAGCAATGCATGATCCCAGTTGACTTAGAAAATGAGCCCTTGGTTATATTTTGCTTCTGTCACCACCTTCCGAATAAATGAAAGCAATATTTAAGTACGGTCAATTTAATGGCGGAATTTTAGTGTTTCTAAGTTGTGGCAAAAAATAGATTGAGTGAGGGCAATACTGTTAATAATAAGGGAGATACTAGTGCCAGAGATTAAGGGCTGTTATCAGTCAGAATATAACACTGTAGAAGGGCAGTGAGAGGTCACTTGTAACTAAGAAATGGCAGGTGGAAGCCGCACTAAACATTGTGATACCGCTCTTTTCTCCAGCTTAAAACTTTTTTTCTTTGATTTAAAAAGTGACAGGGTGATTACATTACCTGTTCACTGTGTGCTAAGTTTGTGACCACAAGTTATCTTTGTTCTGTAAACAATAGCAATGGACTGTTCTTTTTAGCTGTAATACATTTTGCTATAAATGTTCTAATCACTACCTTTAGCTTAACAGACTTTCATTATGTTGTATTTCAAAACTTATATATCTGAATGATTGCACTTCTCAAAACAAAAATTAGTGTTGTAATACTTGGCACACACATTTACATGAATATATAAATATTTCTTGTATTTTTAAACCAAATTTTTGATACCTTACTCATCTCATCCAGCTTTGCCCAAAAGGGTGCAAATAATGCATGGTTCACCTTACTGGTTCAGGTGCGGTTTCCATTCATAACATATTATTTGAGAGAACAAAAGAGTAGATTAGGAAAATTTCCTAAGAGTCCTATCAGGTATATTAACAAATGTAGGAATTTTATGTGAACACAACCCACATATATTTAGCCTTTGGGGAATTTGATTATGAGCCATTTTCTGGATAAAATGTAACCTCTGGTCTTAAAAGTACTTATCTTGGTTTTCTTTTTATTTTTTTCTCATATAGAATTCATTCTGACACAGGAGCATAGCTAAAAAGAAAGGTGAAGGGCACCAAGATGCTTAACAGCTCAGTTGAGAGAATTCTGTCCTTAGGTGGTTTCCTAATGGAGCAGCTAAACTTTTAGCCTTTGAAAGGAACTGCTATATACTGTGATATTTAGAAGGATTAGAATTCATTGGCCGGTGCGGTGGCTCACGCCTGTAATCCTAGCACTCTGGGAGGCTGAGGTGGGTGGATCACTCAAGGTCAGGAATTCGAAACCAAAATGAGCAAGAGCGAGACCCCATCTCTACTAAAAAATAGAAGGAAATTAATTGGCCTACTAAAAATATATAGAAAAAATTAGCTAGGCATGGTGGTGCATGCCTGTAGTCCCAGCTACTTGGGAGGCTGAGGCAGGAGGATTGCTTGAGCCCAGGAGTTTGAGGTTGCTGTGAGCTAGGTTGATGCCATGGCACTCTAGCCCAGGCAACAGAGTGAGACTCTGTCTCAAAAAAAAAAAAACAGAATTCATTAATTTGAGAAAATAAAATGATGACATCTTATGATTAACAAAAATATAACTTGATACTATTGACTTAAAGAGTAATACATTGACAAATAATGGTAAATTTTTATGGTAGTGAGTAAGGAGCATCAGACCCTTTTCCTGGTGATGAGCATACTCTCATCTCAGTTGTTACAGAAAGAGATTTTCAGAAATAATTTTTGGGGCAGTGGCAAATTATCCTTTAAATATTTATAATATTTAATTGCTTAAAATAGTGATTTTAGAAGATAGTTTCATTTTATAGTTCCTAAAATAAAAAATGACATGGGTTTAAAATTTAGACACTTTGAAAAAATTAAACTATACTTAGTATATGAAAAAATAGCAATGCTTTTTTCTTCCTCAAATGCATATAATTTTCTGATTAATTTATTATTCTGTGTTTTCCTGGGAAAATTCTAGTAATGTGTAAAAGGTACCATAATATCTATTATATCTTTGTGTTAGGTTTTTGTCTGGAAATTACTGTGTCTCAAAATTACAAGTTAAGTATGATTTTTAAATTTTGGTCCTCTACATATATGCCTCAATCAGAATTTCCTAAAACAATCAAAATAGCCCTTTTTTAAAAAAAAAAAATCAGAAAACAGCATTTGTAGGTAATTCTGAGAGGATTTGGCTTGTAAATAGGATATTTACTTGTTAGTCACCACCTCAATTGATGGGAAGGCTTTATAAATTAGAAAAATGCTCATTTAACAGTTTTGGCATTTTTATCTTTTCTTCAATATAAAATATTTGTTCACAGATTTTGCACCATTTTTGAACAATTCACGTAAGTCAATGGGTGGTAACTCATAAGCTAACTGGAAAATGGGTTAAAATACTTTATAAAGCACTAACTTCTATTAAACATCGTTTTGCTACAATTTTGTGTAGAATTTTAGTACATTAAACTTGGCATATTTGTACAAAGATAGATTTTAATTTGAGATGATGCTTTTATTTGGATCACTCCAAAATACGTATGTAAAACAAAATCTAGTGTTTGTATAATCAAATTACTTCCATTTAAAAAAATAACTAGTATTTTAAACGGGGAGTATGTGGAATTCGTATTGTAGCAAAACTATTTTAAAATAGCAGCTGATCTTTTAGAATAAAGACTAACTTTTAGGTGCTGGTTTCAAACACTTCGATGGTGTCTGCATTTCTGTCTAAAGAGGTTTGAGTTTTGATAATGTGCACAGGTTTAATAATGATACCTTCCAATAGGAAGAGGAGATTATTCTGTTACTTTTATAGCTTCCTATCCTGTACATTCTTTGATAATTTAAAAACTTTTGGTCACCTCAGTGTATAGTAAATTTCTTCAAGAATCAGTTGAACAATATGATTTAGCTATGATGTCATATTCATTTGTCAACTGGTTGGACCTGATTTTTTAAGTACTTCTTATGATTTATAGGGCTCCATTTGAAACTTAGTTTATACTTTTGAAGATAATGCAATTGGATGTGAATGTAGTTGTTTAGAAGATGAGTTTCAGTCTTTTTAATGTCTATGTCTTTGTACTTTTCCAGATAGATAATAGTTTCCAGCCCTCCCCAACAAAATTTTCAGTTCTCCCATAGTAGGAAAAGCTATCAAAGACTTTCTGTTCAGTTTCTTAATTTTGTACAATATATTAAGTTACAGAACTATTTTTTTTTAAATAATAAAGTAGGTTAATTAATGTATGACTGTTAGTATTATAGTAAATTTTCTATCAACTGGACATTAAATTGCAATTGACCACTTAAGATGGAGGGAAAATTTGTTTCTCTCTCCTTTTTAAATATTTTAGTTTTGAGTCAGTGTATTTTCCACAAAGTAGGTAATTTTTTAAAACTTAAGGTGGGAACACTGAACTGTAAGTTGCTTTGGGGGAACAGGAACAAAAGAAAAAACAAGCACATCTCTGTTCATATGCTAAAGATGATGCAGCTTTTTAAAGTCACTAACAACACTGAGCCTCTCATTCTTTCATAGGCATATATAGCTTTGCTGAATACTTCTGGCTTTCTTTGGTTTACAAATAAATAAATTCACCTTCTGTAAAAAGCTTTGGCTATTTCTTGGTGTAAAAAATAGAATAAGAGTATTTTCAGCCTTCCAGTATTTGCAAATTCTTACAAAGCCATGCGGCTGTTCTTGACTTTTATATCATGTGTATATATTATGTATTTTTCTTTGGCATACTTAGATTTTCGCAATGAAATTCTTAATTGAGCTACAGTAAATGGTTGATCTGCTTTTAAAGTCGTGAGTATAAAGCATATTAAACAGGCTAACCGAAATTACGCTGCTGAAGATGTAAAGTCATTGCCCAAGGAAAATGTTTACATTTGCAGATAAAATAAAAACCTAATTGTTCAGTAATGAAAATTGAGCAAGGAAAGAAAGATTGATATGAGTGCCGTGCTCAGTACTGGCAGAAAAGCAAGGATTTTGCTTTTCTATTGCTGAGGAGAATCAAGTGTTATATACTTCCCACTTCATTGGATTTTATTCCCAGAGAAATCTGGTTTCAGAGTAAGTAAATAGCTTTGAGGGAAAGTCATGCTTACTGTTACAGGGGAATTTGGGGGAGTGGGTAGGTAGTTTTTTGGGTTTTTTGTTTGTTTGTTTTGGTCATGAGGTTAGCTAAGTATTATTAATATCTGTTATCTTGGCCATTTCAAATTCCAAAATCAGTTGGCAAAACAAAGTTTTTATATAGCTTCTACTTTTTGTGGAAATTATGATTAAATTGATAAATGTCTGTGTTCTTCAGATTCCTGAAAATCCTGTCCCCCCCCCCTTTTTTTTTATTGTAAATAGTCCAATAAAAGTTATTCTGCAACCTTCATTTGAACTCTTTGGAGGAAAAATATAAATCTAGTGAATAATACTAGTTTGTTTTCCTGTCATGTGAGTTTATTTGAGGCTCCTGATGCAGTCATTTGTGGAAATCTGCCGGGGGTTTATCACTGCTGGTGGTGGCGGCGGTGACGGTGGGGGCTGTGTATGCGCTTGCAACGCCAAGGAACGTCTTTATGGAATGACAATTCTAGGAAATCATACTCTGAATTGTGTTCATTTATAGGCAATTAATATTTATATTTTGTTTTAAATTTACTATTAGAAACCTTTCTTCTCCCTTAAAAAAATTTTGGTGCATTTTAGGATTAAGGGCTGTTTTCCTTTCCCTTGAGTTGCTGGTGTAACTTCCTTGTTTTGCATAATAGCTCAGCAGAACCCGGCAGCGCAGCTCCCTGCCAGGCAGCAGGAGATCGAAATGAACCGGCAGCAGCGCTTCTTCCGCATCCCATTCATCCGCCCCGCCGACCAGTACAAAGACCCTCAGAGTAAGAAAAAAGGCTGGTGGTATGCCCATTTTGATGGGCCGTGGATTGCCCGGCAAATGGAACTCCATCCTGACAAACCACCCATCCTTCTTGTGGCTGGTGTGTATGACTCACCTGAAAAAAAATTTATATTAAAAAAAAAAAGATTGTAAACCCTCTGAATCAAACGTTCTAGTATATAATGTAATAATACATTAAATTTCAGGGTTGAAATATGGAATTTTGCAATTAAATCACATACCCAATTCATTGAGGATTAACCCATTTATAATGTGAAATTGCTGAGATTAATTATGTCCTTGTAGAGCGCACAGAAACTTGTCTGTGTCCTAAAAACCATTTCATTGGTGTTTAATTATATCCATTGATTTGTAGTAGCTTGAGGAAAATGTAGCATTTCCATTAACCCTGACAACTTGTTTGATCAACTGCAGTGTTTATAAATTTTGAAAGAGTCCTTGGTGGGGTACAGATTTAGGTTGTTTTTGGTGAATTCATTAAGCAGATTTCCATCTTAGAGGGAGAAAATGCAGTCTTAAGAAGTGCTCAGATCTATGAGAATTGATAAGTATTTCAGGAATAAAATTGGTAAGAAATGGTCCTGAAAAGAGAGTTGTTCATTTTCTGCCATCCCATGGTTGCAGGTAAGGATGACATGGAGATGTGTGAGCTAAATCTGGAGGAGACTGGCCTGACTCGGAAGCGTGGTGCCGAGATCTTGCCAAGACAGTTTGAAGAAATCTGGGAACGCTGCGGAGGCATCCAGTATCTTCAGAGTGCGATCGAGAGCAGACAGGCGCGGCCCACCTATGCCACCGCCATGCTGCAGAATCTGCTAAAGTAGATGTTGCACACCAGCCTTAGCGCTGGCAGCCCTTGCCGTGGCACTGGGTAGGGTGTGTGCCCAAAGATTTTAACCATTCCACGATCATGTTAGAGTTACTTCTACAAAGTGACCAGATTTTGTTAATCATGGCTTTTTGTAAATTTGTTTAAGGTTAATTATGGTAGTGAATTTGGGGACTAAAACTTATCTTCCCATATCCAGCTGTAACTCTGAAACTTTTATACTTGTTACACTTGGACAGATTCTGACATTTCTTATCCTTTGCCAACAGACTACCTTACATCCATCATAATCGTTCTCTAGGAAAAGAGAATCTCTCTAAAAATTCAAAATACTTGCTTTTTAAGTATGGTATAGTACCATAAAACTGGAGTAATGAAACTTTAGTTTAAATTTCTTACAAGAATGAGGGCATTTAAAATGATTCAGGCACTGATGTTTTATTCTGCGAAGTGGTGTACTTTCTTTACGAACTTTTTTCTGAAATTTGTAGAAGTTTTCTCAGAGGAAATTCTGATTTTATTTCTCCTTTGCAGTGTGTCTCAATTTGAGTGAAGCAAGTGTCTCTCTCTAAGTTCTAGAATTCTAGAAAGAGCCTTAATGTATTTGATGTATGCTGTGATAAGGAGGTACTAATAGTATCTGGCACAGATTTGCTTTCTTGCTATGAAAATGTTCTTTTTATATTCCATGGACAAATAAAGGAAATTCAGGATGTTTAAATGCCTGAAAGTTTTCTGATAAGTTTTATTTCATTTAGAAAAGGAAATGAATTTTAGGTGCACTGTGGCTTAAACTGGACTGAATTCAAATATTCTTTCAACTTCATCTCAGTTAAGATTTTTGTATCAGAATCTTATCCAAGTTATTTAATATTACTTAAGATATTCTGCTTCAAACATCTTTCTTTTTAAAAAATTTCTAGTGTCTTTTTTGGTCTTTGAGATTTTGGTAATTGTAGAACTGTTTTCGTATGATTTGTAATTCAGAAGCCCTTGTATTTAGTAATTGCTTGACTCATGTAACAGATTAATTTAAAAGTTTTCTTTGTGTGCTGTTGGTTTTGATCAAATGTCAAGAGTTTTAAGCCTAATATTTATGACTTTCATATTAGGAATTTAGAGACAAAAATACATCAAGGAGTTATGTTGACATAACTCCTAAAGAGTCTTGTTTGTATACTAGAATAAAATTAGAAAACAAAATTATTCTCTGCACATCCCCCTCCCCCCCAATTTTTAGAGACCCTAACCTTTAAAATGTAATTCCAATGTTTTTTTTTCCTAGAAAGATTACCTCAGTTAGGAAAATATTTCCCAGCTGACTAGGTTACTGTTTGAGAGCCACAGACACTGTCTTCTTAATTGTTTCTATCATAATGTTTGTCTTAATACAGACATATTTATTTATTATAATACTGTGCAAATGATTTTCTTGTGTTAAAGAAATTAAATGGTCCTGTCTGTGCTATTAATTGAGAATGTGAATGTGATTATCTTTTGGAGGATGCATTACTGCATAGACTCACCCAGCCTTGAGTCATTTGGTCCCTGTGATTGGTGACAGAAGGTGTAGTAACTGAAATAAACAACCTGTTCTCTCTCTTCTATCTTGCCTTTAATTGGTGTTTTTATTTGTGTAGGATAGGAACTGATAAGCTTTGTTTCCTATCTAGTAGCAAGAAAAGTTCTTGACCAAAATTTAGTAACCAAATGGATTTTTAATGACTTACCCCTTTAGTACGGTTTTCAGAAATAGTTTTATGCTAACAGGCACTAGATGGAAAATTAATCAGAGGTTAAAATTATTAAAATGAGAACTTAACATTTCGAAGAATTTGTAAGAAATATATCACAGCAAAGCATTGTTACAAGTCTTTAATTTTTGACTCTAATAGTTAATAAAATTATAGTCAATCTTAAGCCATTTTATTTCTAATTATGTCACACAGTTGTCCTAGAACTTATCTATTTAAAATAGTCTCTTGACTAATTTTGGCTACCAGGAGAATTGCCCTAATTCTGATAGACTTAGAGTAACCTACATACAAGAGATGTGCATACACATAGACGCCCCTTAGCTGGAGAAACTTAGGACCCTGTCAGCGTCTTAAGGGAAATAGCAGAAATGGTGTTCTAAAAGATGTTAATGCAACTGCTTTTACCATGTTCATAATCAAACCCATACATTCTAGGTTGAAACTGTAGGAATCAAAAGTAAGTTAATTCATATTTTAATCAGTCATTTTAATTGAGATTTAAAATTAGAAGTTTAAGGCAGTGTACTGTATATAAAGACCTAATCTTACTCAATACAAGTTCTTTCCATATTGTATGCTTTGCAAAGGTAGGCATACATAAAATATTAAAAATGAGAAGACAAAATGTTTTCACATTCAATTCAATTATAATGTAATTCTTAATTCCGCTAACACAGTTGAGATATGTGTTATGAGCTATGGGTACTTATTGAGAAAAGGAAGTTTCTCTAATCCACATATGTTAAAAGAATACTGAGTTTTCTTAGTTGTAAAGTTGGGGAGATGGCACCTTCTCAGAGGATTATTTTAGGAAGAAATAAAACAATGCATGTAGCATCACAAGCCCACACAAAGACATTCTATTGTTACATTCTGCTTCTATGCGTTTTTATAGGTCATTCTTTCCAGTAAGATAGTGAACCCTTTTGTTTTGCAAGCACCCAAGAAAAGATCATCTTAAGTGGAAGATAGGTGGTGTTTGTGGAAGCTTAGGGAATAGAAACCCACAGGCAAAAATAATAATGAATATTTATTATTTGTAGAGCTTTGTTAATTGGATATTTTAAAAACGATATCTTCATTCACAGGTTATTGCTGTGGTTCTCAGGGAACCCAAATACATCGATCTTTGGTTTCTTTACCTGAAATAGTTTAAGAATACTTGGATCAGCAGCGTATTCATTGAATCAGTCAGCCAGTTAATATGATGTTAGTGATAGACTTTTTCTGGAAGAGGTAACAGAGATCCAGAGAGGTCAAGTAATTTAGTTCTAGACTGTGAAAAAGATAAAGATATAAATGCTTTTGTTACAATTACATGTGGCCAAAAGAATCATAACAAACATGTTTTAGTAGCCCCCTGAGGATTTACAAGGAGTTGCTCCCTCTGTCATTTCCACATCTTCAGAAGGTCTGACAGGTTTTCCATATTTATCATTACTAGTAATAACAAGTATTAAGAGTTTCAAAATTTCTCCTAGAAGATAGACTAACAAGTAGGGAGGAGAGAGCAGAGGGTATCTGAAAATGAGAATAAGGACAAATTGGGGGGGAACAGTTGTAGCAATAGGGAAGAGAATAGCAGCAGTGGAGGAGACAGAAAGGTAGGAGCTCCTGAAGACTCTACACCCTCAGGTTGAAAACACTGATATTTTAGGCAAGAGAACAGTCCTAGGTCATTGCTAAGTTTTAGAATGAATTATGGGTAACATAAGGGCAGAACCTATGGCTATTAAGACTTGGATCAAGGTACAACCTGGTGTATACATCCCTATAGGGATTGCAGTACCACACTGGAAAAAGTCAGCAATAAATAGACTTTCAGAGGTAGAGCCTACCCATGCCAGGACCAGATCTTTGAATACAGTTAAGTTCAATTCAAATCAATGTAACCTAATACATGAAAGAAGTTTAGTTGTCTCAGAAGTTTTTCAAGAGATAATCAGAAGAAATTAGTGCACATTCAAAAGGAGACTCTTTCATCCTAATTTGTACAAATGCAGAATCTCACCTTTAAACCACAAATAGGCTTATTAATTGGTCATTTTCTTTTCACTTCTGAAAATGCATTTAGTTGCAACTGTTACTTAATTTTCTTCATTTCATGAAAAATGTATATTTAATGCTTTCCTCAAATACTGATGTACTGGAAATACAAATAAATGCTTTCTATGTAGAACTTCCTCTTGCATCTTGTGCTTTTCATAGAGTTACAGGGTGTCATGTACAAAGTTGTAAATGTTGTGCTTGTTGGCCACATCTCAGAATAAGTTGGAGAAGTCTGGGATCCTGAAGCTTCTGCAAGGAACTCAAAGTGATTGAGACTTCTTTGAACTCTGGCCCCAGACTTCTGTGTGATCTCTATCCAAGGAATGGGTAGGACTGTGTGTGAGCCACTACTACTCATTTTGCCTAGATTAGAGGCAAGCCAAATCTCGGCTGCCTTTCCCCAGCACTTACTGATCTGTTTTGAGAAGAAACAGGATGTAAAAACCAGGGACCCAAAGAAGAGTCCTTCTTCCTAAGGCTTCGAACATAGCTGGTCTGTATAGCTACTCCATTCCCCTTGTCTGGAACCTACCATGATCCTGGTGGATCTTCTGAGAGTGGAAGGAGACTCTGGCCATCTCACCTCATCAGCTCTTCTCTGGCTGGTTGAAAAGACCAATCCAAAAGATGGGTGATCTGAAGGGTGAGAGGCACTTAACCACAAAAAGGGACTTCTCCCCACACAATATAGAGTTTTTACTTCTCTTTCCCCATCAAAAACTACACTCCCTTTGCTAGTTAGAGCACAACTGAAATGTAGGGAGTAATAGTGGTGGAGCCTTTTCTTTCTTGATGGAATTTTTTCATGTGCTTTTGTTTGGCCTGCCGTGCTTCTGTTAAGTTTGTTTTCCCTCTGGGAAGTGACAGGGATGTGGAAATGGGCAGGCACACCTCCTGCCAGCATTCTTTGCTCTGTGGCACCTTGAGCCTTGAGAAATATGTGGCACATATTTCAATTTGAAGTCCTTTTCTCATATTATAGATTTTCACTTTTGGGAAGGATTGAGATGGAAATGGTGACGGAAGCTACACATTTGTGTGACCAACATAAGGAATTTTCAAGAGTTTGTGACCATTCCCCGTGTAGGATTACCACTTCCCCCATTATTAGGAAACATTTTGTTTTTATTTTTGCAGTTTACTGTTAAATGTTGCTATCAGTGGTTGCTATTTTGCTCTCTTCTGGCAACATTAAAATATGCATGCTTAAAATCATTTATTGAATCCATAAAGCAAATCCAGGAAATAGCTAGTAAAACATGGACTCATTTTATTATAAATCTAAGAATATAGTGCTTTTATTTTATTGAAATTAAGGTTTACAGATATATTTGATAATAAAACAACTGAAAGAGACACAGAAGGATTCATTTTCATTAAGTAGCACATTAAAAGCTGACTGAACTGAGTTACATTGATGCCAATCTAGGTATACACACACCAGAGTTAGTGTGAGGAATTACTCAATGAACTTACTATAGAAAGACTGTGTAGAAACAGGAATTGGTTATGTCATGTAGAACAACCTCACCTCCACGTCCCCACCCCCAACATAGTGTTTTCCTTTAAAATAGCTTTGTGTAGTAACAAGAAACATGAGATTTTTCACTGCATGTATATCTGAACCTCAGCTCCTCTTTCTTTTAGAGAATGATTCAAAAATGATTGGCAACAGAACAACCTATTGCATAAGTAGTAATTGCTTATATAAAACTAGTGTGCTTAAAAACCGAAGTGTAAAGAAGAGTGTGTGTATAAATCAGACATTGTAGTGTGGGGCATATAGACTCTCACCACAGTGCTTACATGCTCTGTACATTCTTGCATGTAGAGAGACTGGCATCTCCTTGCATAAGTAATCATCTTTTAAATGTACATTCTAGCATATGAAGAGCTTCCTGATATATTGTTAACCCCCAAAACAATAAGTTGCACTTGTTACAAATGATCTGTAAGTGATATTTTAAGGGCAACTACAAGCAAAACTGGTTTACTATCACTTTGACTAGCATCCAAGAATAGGCAAAATATGTTTCTGTGATAATGTCTGCGATTTTGATAATAAGCATCCTTTTCTTCAGAATTTATCAGTTATCAATACACAACTCCTCTACACTTGAAACAGGGTGTGTGCTGGTTCCAGTGTCGACTACATGCCTGGATTCTGATGACCAGTGAATAGATCTGCCTCTGTTTTCAGAACATTGACATTGACATTGATACAATTTTCCTTGAGAAAGCAAATCCTCTCTCGGGATAGCTTAAATGATAATTTCTGCATTTTCAGTTGTTAATTTCCTTCCCAATCTTGATGGTTAAATTCTTCATATCCCACAGTCAGTAATTCAGAATGACTTTTCTGGTTGCCTAAAAAAGAAATAGCTTTAAGAACTTAAGAAATGCTACCCAAGGTCAAACCAATGGTTCACTCCAATATTACCTTCACTGGAGGATGAGAGGGTATGCTTGCCATTTAGAATATTTCCTTTGAAAGGCTGAAGATGCTCTTCAAATATTCTTAGCTTTATAACCTACTAGAAATCTATTCCATCTCTTATTAAACCTATTTAGATTCTCAGGCTGACCCATCTCTTGGAGTAGGGGTGGCAAATAGTCTGAGAATGAGTCACCCTATTCCCTCCCAACCATACATTATTAATCTATTACAGCATTCTTCCTCATGGAGCTTGAAGGTGTCCTGAATCTCTCTCTCCACAGCAATCTACATGGCCACGTATAAGCAGCATTGGTACTTCATGTTTGTCATTCCTGCCATGAAGTAACATCTAGTTCTTTAAGTTTATTTACTACTATGAAACTTATCACTTCCTTTTATCCATTTGAAATGTCCTTAGTTCTATCTGGTACTTCAAGATTTAGCTGGTATGTCCTGCATCCTGGACATTTTATCAATATCATATCCTGTGTCTTATTGTCATTTTATGGCCCTATTCCAAACTTTTTCTGTTTTTCCAATTTTCTTGGTTTCAAGAAATTAAAGTGGCACACATTCCAAATGTGCACTTGGATACATAAAATTATGATTAGCATTTGGTGTGGTTGCCACAGTATCCCTGATTGTATATTGATGGTGATAACTTTTTCAGGTGCGAGCCTTTAAGGCATTTGTTTTCCCCCAGCAGTATAGATCTGGCTGATGATCCATTGTTACCATCAAAGACTATAATTTTTGAAAATAGTTAACTTTAGGCTAAAAAATCATCCAAAGCATTTTCCCCAAGGTTATATATATATATAAAATAGTCTATGTAGGCTATATATAATCTGGTTAAAGACAAATCATTTTCCTTTGTAAAACAAAGTTATTTTAATAAAATTAGTTGATTAAATGAATATCTTAAAAGAGACATCTAGGACACCAGAAGAAACATTTATCTGAAAATGAACTTCTAGGAATTTTTACTCACTGCTTACAAATCATGTCTCTTCTACATATTTTTCGTTTAGCTGATTAAATCAAAAGAAATTTTTAAATGACATAAAATTATTCAATGCCAGGACTATAAATTATTATTGTAAAATTTCAACCTTGTTGAAATGCATTTTATAAATCACGTGTATACTTTTATAAGAAAACGTTGGGAATATCATAAAATACTTGGATTTTTTATTTATTTTTTGAGACCGGGTCTCACTCTGTTGCCTGGGCTAGAGTGCAGTGGCCTCATCATAGCTCACTGCAACCTCAAACTCCTGGCCTCAAGTGATCCTCCTGCCTCAGCCTCCTACAAATAGCTGGGACTACAAGTGCGTGTCACTAGGCCCTGCTCATTTTTCTATTCTTCACAGAGATGGAGTCTCACTCTTGTTCAGGCCGGTCTTGAACTCCTGACCTCAAGCGATCCTCCTGCTCGGTGGCCTCCCTAAATGCTAGGATTACAGGTGTGAGCCGCCACGCCTGGCCTTGAATTGCCTTTTTATTCTATTGTTTTGTCTACACATTTCAGTTAACACTAGCCTTCTGTATCTATCCTTTCATGAGGAAATATTTTTTCTCTCCTTAAAACAGTAAATTAAAAAGCCTGGCAAATAAAGGAAAAGTGCTTTACTTATTTCTATTGAAAACAAGAGTCAGGTACAGAAATGTTTTAAATTTCCTTCAAAATTCAAATTCAGTAATTAAAACCAACATATAAAAGGATGAATTTACCTTGTTATTTTGTTGACGTTGGAACTTTTTAACACGGGTTTTGTACGCTTGATTTTTAGAGTGATTTGGTGACCTACAAAAGAAAGCAAAAATATGATACCTATTTCCTGGGCTTATCAACAGCTTTCTACAATTTTAGTTTTAAAGTTATGACAAGTGAAAACGGATAGCATATTTTTGCAGATGTCTTCCGTTTGAGTTGGAGGAAGTATGCCTCTGCATTCCCCCTGAGTTTTGCCTTTCAGTTGCATTACTGTTTCTTAGGCAGTGGTCTCAGAAGGATTGAAGGAAGTTCATGGGAAAGATGAGGGATAAGTTCATCTTGCAAAAAGTGGAGTTATTTTTCAAGTCAAGTTCTGAGTTGTGGTGCCTGAAAAACAATGCTATAATAACATCTTGTTCATAAACTTCAAACCACAATAAGGTAACAGCCTTACTCCATTTAGACTGTCTATTATTAAAAAGCAAAAGACAAATATTCATGAAGATGTGGAGAAAAGGGGACAGTGTGTAAACAGTGCTTGTGGGAATGTAAATTAGTACAGCCATTATGGAAAACAGTATGTATGTTCTTCAAAAAATTCAAAATAGGGCCGGGCGCGGTGGCTCACGCCTGTAATCCTAGCACTCTGGGAGGCTGAGGTGGGTGGATCACTGGATCGCTAAGGGCAGGAGTTTGAAACCAGCCTGAGCTAGAGCAAGACTCCATCTCTACTAAATATAAAAAGAAATTAATTGGACAACTAAAAATATATAGAAAAAAAAATTAGCCAGGCATGGTGGTGCATGCTTGTACTCCCAGCTACCCAGGAGGCTGAGGCAGGAGGATTGCTTGAGCCCAGGAGTTTGAGGTTGCTGTGAGCTA
>CAUYRT010068406.1:0-69794 GCA_963574885.1 Lepilemur ruficaudatus
TCTTAATGATTCTCTAGCTGCCAACAGTTAGAGCTGCTCTAAATTTCCTATCAGGGTTGTTGGTCACAACAGCCTGTGGTTTGTAAAAGTAATTTGGTTCCAGTACTAAATTGATAACTAAATCTGATGTCAAAAAATCTGATAATGAGTTTATGAAACTTTAAGTTTGGTAGTATAGCTAGTTCTTAATATAGAATATACATATTTAACAATGGAATATTACTCAATTATAAGAAACAACAGTGAGCTAGCACCACTTATATTTTCCTGGATTGAGCTTGAGCCCAATATCCGAAATGAGGTGACACAAGATCGGAAGAATGGGCTCCACATGTACTCACCATCGAATTGGTTAACTGATTAACTGATTGATTAACTGACTGATTAACACTATGGTGCTCACACAGTGGTGGTGTTCACTACGGATTCGGGGGGTGGGGGATAGACTCACAACTGAGGGATGCGGTGAGCATTGTGCAGGGGAGGGGCATACCTCTAACCCTTGCTAGGGAGAGGCAAAGATATAAAATGTAACCAAGATGTTTGTACTCTCATATTTTCCTGAAATAAAAAATTAATAAATGAAAACAATTTTAAAAAAAGATAAAAAAGAATATACATATTTATTTTTTCTTAATGAAATATAAATTATAAAATCTCTCCCAAAACAATACCAAAGTTGAAGTATTAGAACTGGATATGATCTCTGCTAGAATTCAAGTAGGTACCAGATGGCCTGAAGTTTTTTGGACTAGGTTGGTTATTTGGGAAAGCTGGTTCACATAGAGCAGGAAGAATTGTGGCTTCCAGGTCATATTTCGAGAAACAGTTCAGATTCTTCCACCAGAAGATCAAACTTCTAACCTCTATTGAATTTTCTCTCTCTAAATTCGGAGTTGACAAAGATATTAAATCTGTGATGAGGCAGGGGCAGACAAACGTGGGTAGAACATCATGGAATCTACATGTCAGTGCAAAGACACTCCAAACACACATTATGTCACTTGCTCCTCGCAGCACCCTGTGAATTCATTAATATCCCCATTTTACAGAAAAGGGGGCTTAGCTTTATGTAACCTGAATAACTTATCCCAGGCCACAAAATTAATAGGTGGTGGAGCCAGGTAATTGACCTAAATTAACTAGCTAGATCTGGGATTTATGTTCGGTTTCAAGTTTCTCCAACTCCAGGTCAGTGTTCATATAGCGAATCTCTATTCCATGGAATTTCCGACAGTTAAAGCCTAGTAAAGAATAATAATAAATGGAGTTATAAATTTTGTTGTAAAGTGGAGGGAAAAAACAGAGTAAATCTAGAAAAAGAAATTATATTAAGAGAGTAAATTTCTTAATTTGGGAGGGAAACTAGAGCATGACATCACCCCCACAATTCTGCTTCCCTAACCTGCTTCTGCTTTTTATATGAGGGTATAAAAGTATTACTGAGTGCCTTCTGCAGGCCAGACCCTGAGCTAGACATGGGGGATATGATTGTGTGTCCCAGATAGGCAAGAGTCCTCACCTTGTGACACTTATAAACCAAGAGGAATAAAAGGACCAAAACAGGTGAACAAAGTGACAGTGCAGCTGCCCAGACATGCAGGTGCTTTGTGAGAGTCTGTTTGGGGCTAACATAGTGATGGTATAAGTGTGGGTGGTCTGGAAAGATCCCTGAGGAAGGATGGATGTGGGGGCCATTCCAGGCAGATGGAATCATACATGATGACTCTGAAATGAGCTTTCAAGGAACAGATGCATGTTATGGCCATTGAAGGGTTTTATGTGGGGCAATGACAGCGTTGTCTTTTATTTAATTCAGAATGGAGACTGGATTGGGGGGAACCAGGTACAAAGCAGGAAATGACGATGGCTTGGAGGAGGTTGGCAGCAGTGGAGCTGTGAGAGGTGGACTCAAGAGATGTTTGAAAGGGCGGACTTTCCAGACCTGGTGATGGTCTAGATACGGAGCGAGAAGGATGACTTAAGAGATAGCTCCTGAATTCCAGATAGCTCACAGTTTCTTTCCCTCTGCATGTTTGAACCCTGCAAATATCTGTGAGATCTCAGCTGTTTTCCAATGGCCCCAGTCCGTGGGGAAGGGAGGGAGGCCAGCTCATGGGAGGCTTGGAAGGACAAGTGAACGTATGAGCATATGAGTCAAAGGTGATTTGGGACTTTTAAAAAGTAACTACAACAGCATTTTCTTTTCTTTTTTTTCTCCTTGGAAACAAAAATAGGACAACTCACTGTGAAAGAACCCGAGTTTCTTGATTTCGAAGTCAGAAATGAGGTGCAACTCATAGTTTTAGCTGAAAGTGGCCGGCATAGAGCCTACAGCAAAGTAGCAGTCTTGATCCAGGATGTGAATGATAATCTACCGCGCTTTGAGCAACGTGTTTACCAAGCGTCGGTGCCTGAGGGCCAGCTCCACAATGCTCACGTCATACAGGTAACAGAAACATGCCTCCCTCTCTCTCTCTCTCTGTGAGAGAATCGTTCTCTATCAATGTATATCAAAATATCTAAGGCCTATGTCCAACAATCAATTAAAATTTAAATGTTTCCTAGGCGTGTGCAATGTTTGATGGGTCGGATGAAACCTTAGATGGACGGAAATTTGAGTTTCTGCATGCACTTTTTTCCCTCTTCGTTCATTCAGTGCTCAGTTACCACCCCCCACCCCCGCTTTCTCTAGGGACTCTGTTGAGCACCAATAGGGACTTTGTAGGGTCTCCAAAAACAACTGACCTTAGAAATGCATACCGTTTGGTGGGAAAGTATGAAACCTAAGTGTATAACTTAAACGTCATATAATAAATGTTACAATAGAAACATGCATTTAGTGTCATGAGAGAATAGGGGAGCGAGATGCAAACTATCCCTGGAGGACACATGTGAGGCTTCATAGGAGAATGACATTTGCATTTTCGCCTTTGCCTTCACCATAGAATTGATTCTTTGTAGTCATGAAGTTGGGTGTTAGGAGATCCCCAGCCTCCTGTGATGCTTCAAAGGAAATCAGTATAAAACCACCTTCTGGGCAAAGTTAGCCACAGAGCAGGACATTTTCTTTGGCCTCTGGGACGCCACTGCTGCGATCAGTGCCTCATGCTCACCACACCCCTTTCTCTCTGGGCCAGGTGGGGTCAGGCATTGGCGTGTCATGCTAGTACACCCTCTGGACAAGACCTCCAGCAATTCTTACTGAACAGCCACCTTCCCCTGACTCTATAGAAAGACACCTTCCTTTGATTTCAAGTCCAGTTCCTGATGCCCGTGATACCCTCTGTTGGCGCAAACGAGACCAGTAGAGTCTCAAGTGCCCTGGAATTATAGCTCTGTGCCCCATATGCTGGTGGTCCAGGAGATCCAGGACCCTCTAGGCTATTATTGCAGATTTATTTTGTATTACAGTAGCCATACTCTCCAGTTGCCAGCTTGTTCCAGACATGCTGTGTCTTTACCCTGGTTTCAGCCATGACTGGGCTGTTTAAGAAGAAGGTGAGGACATACACTTTCCCAATCTTCATTATCTGTGCCCAGGGATGGTAGAGTGGGAATGGCAGAGCCTCCAGTGCCACTTTGTCACAAGAGGGTCCCCACACTGGGGCCCTGTGGCATTGTACTTCTCTGCCCTGCATGCTGACCTGGATGGAGCTAGAGTGCTCAGTGTGGAGTAAGTCCAGGTGAGGCCACTTCTGAAGCCCAGGTACGCCAACAGGGAGAGAGCCTGGCCCACCAGTGCTTCCAATTACAGCAGACTGACTTCCAGAAGGCTGAGTCAGCGACAGACACAATAAGCTTTTTCTTCCCGTTTTTATATCATTTGGTTCTAAAAAAGCTAGCACTGCCATTCTCCTGCATCCTGTTCAGAAAATTGGAAATGGAGAAGACTCTGGAGCTCATACCACCTGCAGGGGTTACTTCCTGGTTTTTGCCGCCACGCTCCCATATGCCTCCTTTTGATTACAACCCTGCAAGCTTCCTTGGAGGATCTGACTCTTGCCTGTTGGATGCTGTCATGGTGGGATTGTCAGTCAAGACATTTGTCATGGTGGGACTGTCAGTCGAGGTATTGATCCCGCCAAAGATGTCATGAACTGCCTCCGTTCAGTCAGACAGTCTTTGTCTCCCTGAAAGTTGAATCTTGCATGCACCAAGATAGACAAATTAGAGGCAATTCATCATGGTGACAGTAACTCAAGGAAGCTGTGCCTTATACCCCCAGAGTCGCTCAGGTTCTTGTATTCACTGGGCATCACCTTTCTGGTATATTTCTTTCCTGGTGAAGTTAGCCCTAGTGGTTATGTATTACCCTAAAACCCAACTGATACGTCATTCAAAGATACTCTCTCTAACACTTCTCAATGTATGGCTCCAAGGGACAGAGTGGACTTTATGTGTCCCCAGATGCCAACTGGTTTCTCTTCTTGGTGATCCCACAGGAAACTGTGCCTTGCTGCCTTTCTATACCAAAGAGCTGGCTTGTGTGCCCAACTCATGAGCTCCATGTGGGTCACTCAGGGTCCCCCAGGAGCTCTGGCAGCAGCATGAAGGGTAGGTTGAGAGGGTAGAGGGTAGGAAATTAGAAGGAAGAATCCACTAGGCCGTCTATCAGTACGGTGGCCCAGGAGAGGGATAACAGGGCATGTGAACTAAGGCCAAGGCTGAGGATCATAGAGGATATAAAAAGTAAAACAATAAATAAATAAATCTGTCAACTTGTTCTTAAGATCTTGAACCCACTAACATCATCGGTTTAGTGTTAAAATTTAATGCAGAATGATGGAAAATGATGCAAAACTTTCGTTTTATTCTCAACCACTACATTGACAACCCGTCAAATATATGATCAGGATCTAAATTTGTTAGCACTAAATCTAGGCTTTGTTTCACTTATTTAAAGATCCCTTTAAAATGAAACTTTAAATACGATATTAAAAAAATCCACACCTGGCCTATTTTATAGGTGATACTTTAAGTAAGAAATAAAGAGCACATAAAAAAAGTTATTCACCTGTGGAGAATTTTCTATAACATTTCTTTCCTTCTCCGGTGCTAGCATGAATCCATACACATCACTGGAAATCTTCTATTCAAGCAAATTATATTTTTCTTCAAGTAATCCTTCCTATTGCATAAAATTATAGCTCAAAAACATGTGCCATTCTTCCTGAAAATTATTTGGACATCCTACGGATGAGTATGCAGAAAGTTTCCTTCCCTATCACCTACTTTATTATAAGGTTAAATGTCAGCTTCAGCTGTTTTATTTTTTTAAGCATCGTTTTTAAAATGTGTTTGACAATGTGTGATGCTTTCATAATTCATTTCTCTGCAAAACAGCCTTAACCCATCTAACAGAATAAATCTTATCTAACAGAAGAGTCGATTCCTCACAGGTGTTTGCTACAGACCTGGATAGCGGGTTGAACGGCCTAATCGAGTATTCCATTCTTTCTGGCAATCAAGACGAGGCGTTCCAGATTGACGCACTGAGAGGCGTAATAACAACAAATGCGATTCTCGATTATGAGCTCACCAGCTCCTACAGGTTTGTCCGGGATTGCGATCCATTTAATCGACTACTCTGCTTGCTTTCTGACAACACTGTCGCTTAGGGCACAACTTCCTGTGATGTAAGCTTAGTTTTCCCTTTGATACAGTTTATGATCACCCTTTGTGATACATTAAAATAGTCTTAATAATTATTTCTTAATTACTAAGAAAAAGTGATTAGAATAGAAGAACTTTAACATCCCTGCTGTTAATAGTTCGAAGATTTTATGAATTTGTGATGGTGTTAGGCACTAAATGAGGGACATTAAAAAGATAATGTTTGTGAGATGCCCACTGGCCTAGAGAGCCCTCTGCAAATGTTTGTTGTTATTGTTTTTTTAAAAACAGTGAAAACTGACATTTTGCCCCTTGGTTCTTTGTTCTTGTTCTGTATATAAAAGTACAACTCTGTTACCACGGTCCTGCTGCAGCACTGCGTTCTACTAGAGATGATCTTATTAAAAGCACGTGGTCGACGTTAAAACTTTGTGTCTGGAGTCCAGGATATGCCAGCCTTAGATAGAATTCAATAAAGGAGAGAATAATAATGTGACAAGTCTTCTTGGTATTTTTAAAAATCAGTGCTACAAAAGTGTAGATTTACATACAGAGATGTTTATGGCATCCCAGTCTGTAGAAGCAAAAGACTCTTGAGAAATTGAAAATGTCCACGAGTGGGGACTCCTTAAGGAATTTTTGGCACAGCCTTTCCATGGAATACCATGCAACTGATTTTACAAAAGAAAGAGGTGCACATCTGTATGTGCTGGTGGGGACAGAGCTCTAGGACATGTGACTAAGTGAAGGCAGTAATGAGATACAGTACAGTGCTTATACAGCAAGCCTATTTGAGCAAAAGCACACCCGGATACTTACAATACTTCTGGAAGAAAACAGAAAAAAACTGTTAATGTTATTTGTTTTTGGAAAAGCGGTCAGGCAGCCTGTGGTCAAAGAGAGGCTTGGCTTTCTTACTGTCCATTTTAGTGTGCTTTCTACGTATGTGTGTCATATTTTTGTATGTTTTTCCAAAAGGCCTGGCCCTTACAGTATTTTATTTAATCCTCACAACCATCTCATGAGGACATTAAGGCGGGCATTTTCTTATTTACTGATAAGGCAACAGACATACAGTGGCTTGTTCAGGGTGACAGAACACTGTGGACTTGTGCCTAGGTGTTCAGTTGCCAAGTCCCCACTGTCTCCACGATACTGCTGCAAGCAGACCTCCCGTTTGAGGCAAACACAGGTACAGTGCACCAAAGACCGTGGATGTCAATGGTCTCGCATGACAGACTCCTTTCATGTTTTATGGGGAAAGTACAATATATTCCTGTGGTGAAGCAATGAGAGCTCGTTGAAATGGACTCTCTTACTGTGTGATTGGATTAATTAACCTCTGAAAAACCTCCCAACTCTAAACTTTTGTTTAAGTGTTTAATTTTTTAGTTTAATATATTTTGAAATACAACTTCAAGAGTATTTTAAAATTTTAGGACCTTTCCCTGTGTTAACTATTAGGAATGGAATTTTTTAGTAATATTTTAGCGTAATTAATGTTTATGATGCTTATTGTATGAATATGTTAAAACCTACGCGTGCTACATTGTTTGTATAATAATTGTAAGCATGAAGCTCACCCCCACACACACACCATCACTCCATACATGACTGCAGGTAAATCTCAGTCTAGTTGCTGTTTGAATGATTACAAATTCAGAGATTATTGATCATCTGCTACGTTCTAGAAACAGCATTTTCTGATTGTGATGGCTTTCTGTGGCAGTGTTCTTCTTGCTCCGTAGAGCCCAATTAACAATTAAATCTAATTTCTTTCAAATTTTCCTACCTGCATCATAGTTTCTATGTTTGTAACATTTAAATCGGTCCCAATATTTAAAAGTGCCTGTCTCCCAATCCCCATGAAGAAATTAACTCAAAGCTGGGAGAAGCAAGAACTGGGAGAAGTTGAACCCCTCACCCACTGCCATAGAGAGATACACACAGATAACCTCACACACACACACACACACACACAGACAGTCTTCGCTTCAACAAAGCAAAAAAAAATTTAAACCTCTGCCTCTCCGGGCTCTCCCCACGCCCACCCATGACCTCTGCCTGCGGTGTGGCTTGTGTCTCTCTTTAGTGCTTTCCTTGATATTTAAGACACTGAGAAATAGAGAATGATTTTTCCCTAGTCTGCTATACCTTTAGGGAATGCTTTAGAGACAATTCCATTTCGCTTTCAACTTTTCTTTACTTTTGAAGTATTGCTGTTTTGTCTAATTGAAGAAAATATTTCCAATTCCAGCCCTTTCTTTTCTTGAGAAAAATGGGAATGTCAGTATGATTCTACTAAATATAAATGTATTAAATAATATTTAGTTTTCATATTAAGCCACACATAAGAAAACTCAGTAGAAACCTGATTACAAATTATAAAATAGGTGTTAATGTCTGTCTGACTGTTATTTCTGAATTTATAAAAACTATTTACCAAGCATGAGGCTGAGCATACAAAGACACGTGAAATAATCCTGTTCTCAGCAAGCTTAAAAATCCCGATAAAATCTATAGCAGGAAGCATATTAATAATCACAGTAGTTGCCATTTATGGAGCTCCAGATTTACATTTATTTATCTAATTGAACTCCTTTAATAGACATGATTTACAGAATGAAGAAATTGAAACTCAGAGAGCTAAGGTTGTTTGGCCAAGAATATGAGGCTACTAAATGGCGGAATGTGATTCTAACCCATGGGAATGATCTCAGTAGAGCTTCCTATTACATGATGTGAATGAATCTTAAAACGACATGCACGTACATTTACAAAATACAAAACAGAAAAGAACTTTAAAAATTAAAATAATATTTTTTTTCTTTATCATCATTTTATTATAATAAGTATTGCCTTTCACATCCACAAGTAGAGTTTTCTCCCTCCCTCCAAAATTATTATTCTATTTAGTAGCAAAATTCAATTAATGTAAAGTTTGGGAAACTTTATGACAATCAATCATAGAAATACTACCCAGAGAACAATAGTAATCTTATAATGGCAAAAAGTTTATTATCTAAACACTTGCTGAAATTTTAAGATATCAGAATATTCGACCAAATTTATTGAAATGAAACTGAGTCTTGAAAGGCTTAGGCTTTCTCAGAAGCACAAAAAACAGTTAGGTTTTAATAAGTTTTTAACATAATATTTCTTTAAGAATTAATCAAAAATTAAAATAATATTAACAAATAATCCCCAGCTTGCAATTGTGAAATAACACATATTTAAGTATGAACATACAAAAATGGAATTTGAATAACTGCTTTCCACTACTTGACTTATAACTGATATAGAGCTACTTATCACTGTTTAAATTGGTAATTGATATTCATATAAATGTAATATTCTTGGGCCAAGATTTTTAATCTTTTGGAGGACTTTAAATAAAAATGAGCAAAAGTCCTAGACAACTAAGAGTTCATTTAAGTGTTTAAAAATTCCACTTCTTCAGCATAAATATCCAAGGTGAAAGAACAATTATCACCAGGAGCAATGCTAAACTCATAGTATATTCTCCATTGAATACTTATTATGACTTTGAGAGAAATAAGAAAAAGCGATTATGTAGGGGATTATATAGGAAATGAGCTCAGATGTTAATTGTCATTTCCAAAACGCATGGCTCATAAGAAGCAGAGCTGGGATTAGGACCCCAGTCTGTTGACTACTCAAGGAAAATGGAATAAAAGGCATTGCAGGCAAAAGGCACGGGGAAGGCATGGGTATGTGCAAGTGCTTGGTATGTCTGGAAGTAACAAGTGTTACAGGGCACCTGGGAAGCAACTCAGTGTGGGGAATAAAAGAGGTTGGCAGGCAAGTTTTGAAGGACTTGTATGTTTATCGCAGCACAATTCACAATTGCAAAGACATGGAATCAACCTAAGTGCCTGTCAACTGATGAGTAGATAAAGATAATGTGGATTACTACTCACTCATTAAAAAAGAATGAAATAATGTCTTTTGCAGCAGCTCAGATGGAACTGGAGGGCATTATCCTAAGTGAAGTATCTCAGGAACAGAAAAACTTATTCTCACTTGTAAGTGGGAGCTAAGCAATGGGTATACATTTGTATTCTTAAATCTATTGAAATAGATAAAAATCCCACCTGGTCAAAGGCCTAATTTAAAGTTTAACATGGTAAAAGAAGCTTCCCATGGTTGGCAGAATAGGAAAAATATGCTGTGACCTTAGAATGCTTAGTATGGGTTCTAAGTCTGGTCAATTTCATTTATAGTCTCTGCTGATAATACTAATCAGCCCAACAGTTCTGGAACGTGGAGCCAGTTGGACAGGCTGCAACCAATGAACAGTTTCATGATGACTGCCAAAGAGAGAGCCATCACAGATGGCTTAAGGATCTATCTTCATCGTTTTTTATTTGTTCTTCAAGCCATTGAGAAAACTTTTACTTGTCCTTTTATTTTGAAACTTAATATTTCCCTCCATATCGAAGAGTCTTTTTTTAAAAACCTGACAAGGCATTCTGTAGAGCTCCTGAAGTTGTAACATTGTGAAAATAAAGGTGGTTACATCTATGGAAGAGTCAACAGAAACCTAACTTTGAAGTCTTGGCTGAGACTTTACGTGAGGTAGGAAAGGGCAGGCAGCAGGAGAATAGAGTGTTATGAGTTGATTATTTGTGCTAAACTATTTCCATATGTACCTGACTGACATTCATACTAACAGAATAAACTTTCCATGGAATTATTCCAGAAGTTAGTCTCCAGATGTGTGAGATTCAGGTGGTTGTGCTACAGATATCCCAACTGATAGTAGAGAAGCAGTCTGTGTGCTTCATGAACGGTAGATAAATGGCGATCATTTGCTATTAAGTGGCATTCAAACCAAGAAAGAGTTGATGCTTATTTTACATCATTTTAAAATTTTGGATTGAAAAGAGAAAGAACATTTATCAGGTGAGCTAACAATGAAAAAGAAAGTAGAAGTGTGTCAACTTCCAAGACTCAGTTCCTTAAAAGGTGCTCTCCACAACTGGCTAAGACTAAGCCACTTCTGAATTAAAGAGCATCTTTTTATTGACAACTCATTTTATTAGTCAGCTGCCCTATGGGCCTTCATAGCATTTAAAGGGGAGTGAAAAATAAGCCAATGATCATACATTAGGGTGTGATATATACGCAGTAAGAGAGGCAAATTCAAGGGGTATCGTTCAGTTGAGTCCAGCTTTCCAGGTGACAAAGACCTGGGCTTGAATCCTGGCTCCGTCATATAACATGTGTAACCTTGGGCAAGCCCTGAGAAACCAGCACTCAACATTTATTAAAGAAAATCAAGTAAGGCAGCTCTCTACCCAAAGGAACTTACGGGAGAGGCAGACAAATTTTTAAGAACGAAGAATGATGATTGCCGTGGCAGAAGAATGTACAGGGAGTTATGGGAATAGATTCAGGGGCATTCAGATCAAATGGGAGGTCATTTGATCACTTGGCAGAGATGTGAGCTTTGAAAAACCAAGAGCGTGTAGGGACAGGGATTGCAGCCAGAAGCCAGGACTGAGAAGTTCATGTGTACGTATTCTGGGCTTTGACAAACCTCTTGTAGACATGGAGAGTGAAGGAAATGTTTTAAATGGGGAGGCCAACTTTTCAAATTGGGATTTTTACATGGAGCAATTGAGCTGCAATGCAGGGGATGAATGGAGCAGATAAGACTTGCACAAGGGAGGTTGGTAAGTTATCAAGTACTCCTGGTGAGAAAGGACACAGTCCACATAGAGCATTCCAGGTGAAAAGGAGGGGCTGAGGCTACAGAGACGGACTTGTCCAGGTTTTCCCAGGGCTTTCTTGGACGTAGCACTGAAAATCCCATTTCCCAGTTTGCCTAGACTATCCTGGTTTTGAGAACACTGCAAGTCCCTTGTCCCAGGAAACCCTTCAGTCCCAAGCAAAGCAGAATATTTGATCACCCTATCTGAGGCTCTGAAGGTACGGGTAAAATGGATAGGAACACTAATCCAAGTGACATAAAGGAGGTAAAACTGATAAGATGCATGATTAGCTGTATGTTGGAAGGTTGGTGAGAGAAAGGGAGATGCTGACAACAGTAATAATGTTTGTACCTTCGTTGATGGAGAAGCTAGGTGTAGCATCATCTAAGAGAGATGGAGTCACTGCACTATCTTTCAGATCATGGGCTTTTACCTCTACAGTCCTAGCCAATCATGCATCTTTTGTATGTGTATTCATCATGGTGGTGTCTTCTCTTAATTCTAGAGTTTTGATTGATTTTCAATTTAGATCTGATAAATATCAATACAAAGCAATCTTTTAGTGGCTCTGTCTGTTGTTGGTGCAATAAGATGGAAATATGTAGCAAGATGCAGGCCATAGCATGGCAAGGTTGAGACAATCTATTTATTTAACATCAGGTATTGGTGTTCGTATGTTTTAGGTTGTTCTTAGTAGGACAAGATTGAATATTACAGTCTGGCTCCCAGAAGCAGCCCATTCATTTTGACATTAATGCCTCATGACCTCTGGTTGCTTGCTGGATTTGGTTCTCTAAACATGTCAAAAATAAATAAATTTCAGGCTACCATTCTTATGAAATAAATTTTAAATTATGCCATTTAGAAAAAGCCAGGCGAGAAATAAGAGCAGCTGATCAGCTCGTTTTAACATTTTCAACTAGATATTTGATATTTATGTTGTTTTTCCAATTCCTGGATGGTGGATAACATTCTTTGATTCTTTTCCAAACCAGCTTGATTGTGCAAGCCACAGATAAAGGGATGCCCAGGCTTTCTGATACAACCATGATTGAGATACAGGTGACTGATATAAATGACAATGCCCCAGCTTTTCTCCCCTCTGAAGCAGTGGAAATTGCAGAAAGTAAGTGTGGCAATTTGGAATCGTAGTTTTGATTAACTTGTATAATATGATTTACCATTCTTTCCAGCCAGATACTGTGTTAAATATAAGTACAACAGCTATGCAAGCTAGATCATTTTTATCTTCATTTTACAGGATAGAAAATGGATGGTCATAAATTAAATATCAAATGACAAAAGAGTTAAGTGTTAAAGCTGGGCTGTGCATTCACATCAGTGGAGGCCAAGTCCTCATGCTCCACCTGCCATTCCTCCCAGCATCTGTTTATGTACAGACATTTCTTGAAAATTAAATGTACTCCACGAAGAAGCGTATTTTGTGGACCATGATAACCATTGCGAACATCCTCTGAGAAGAATCAATGTTCACACCTCTGTCGATCTTTGCAAGATACTAATGACAAATAATAAGTGAAGTGAATTAATTGCATGTTGGCTGCACAAAGCCATCATTTTTCCCTAGAGCAATCTAACCTTCAACATTTGTACCATACCAGTGGTAGTGGTTGATATATAAAATTTTAAGTGACATACTGATTAATCTTCATTGTTTGGGTCTTTGGATTATTCAATGACTCCATAGTCTGTGAACTCAAAGTTGTCCATGGTCAGTGGCTGCACTGGTAAAATTCAACCCAACTCATTATAGTTGAAGTGAAAATAACGGTGGCCCCTCACTTGCTGCTCTCTTTTCACTCTAAATACCAAACTCTTTCTTAAAATGTTTCCACCATTTCATTATAGTCACTTTTCAAACAAATCATCACTACCTCTCACAGAGGGATACCTACCAGAAAACTCTATGCATAGGGATATCTACTAATATTACAGGCTACGAATAAAAAAATTCTCCAGCTTTGCCTCTCACGTATTTACTGTTTTTAAGTACATGCATTAGTGTTAAAATACAGCAATGTGCCCAGTATAAATATATCACAAGAACAAACTGCATAAATCAAATCGTACTGAATGGGGTAAGGTGTGGTTGGTGAACATCAAGAATGTTCAAGGTGGAAAACTGAAAATTATGACTCTTATATACAGTGGGACTATTCTGAGTATTTTGGCATATTCTTTCCACCTGTCTCATACCTGTAAGCTTAAAAACAAAGTCCCTTTCATGGGCAGTTTAGGCTGGAGAACACATGTGGTGCATGAAACACTGAGCATGTCATCTATTTTGTGATTTTTTTTTTTTGGTGAAAAATATTAGAGATTTGCTTTCATGGCTAGTACTGTGTGTACTTTGTTTTTTATAGTCTTGTTAGTTTCAAGAGTCAGATTTAAGAGAAGGAAGCAGCATATGTGCCATTCCAAAAGAAATAATATTGCAAAAATAAATATAAGGAAATGAATATCTAACTCTAACTTCAATACCCAAATATGTTCGTTAAATCTGTCCTACTTGTCAAAATTTTATGTTTTGTATTTTGTTCTGAGTAATACCCTTCCTCCCATCCACGTCCCCATGGATGTATGATTTTGATACAGAAACTAGTTAGTACAAATAAGTGGCTCAGAATGTTTCTTGATTCTGGAATTGTGCTGTAAGCATATGATGAAAAAATGTAATATTAAAATTGAATATACCCTACATCTCAATTCCCTACTCAGTAGTGAATTTTCACATTTATTGGGCTCATAAATTCTTCAGAGGTTTTGTTCAGTTCATAATGAGCTTTGTATGAGACATCGAGCCAAGAAAAAGCAAATCATTTTGGACTTAGAATAAAAATGCTTGGATTGAATTATTAAGGAAATGTATCTCCGAGGATGGATTTTAATGGAGACTGACATTGCTCGTGACTATTTCAGATTTTTTGCCTGGTGTCGTTGTGACTCGGGTGTCAGTTCATGATGCAGATTTGAATCCAGCTTTCATCTTCAGTTTTGCCAAAGTGGGTAATCCTGGAGCCAAGTTCGCTATTGATCAGAACACTGGAGCAGTGGTGTTGGTGGAAACACTGGATTTTGAAAAAGTTGCTGAATATGAGCTGCTCATCCAAATTTCTGATTCAGTGCACCACGCAGAGGGAGCACTCCTAGTGCGTGTGCTGGATGTCAATGATAACCCGCCGGTATTTGCTCAAGATTTCTATCAGGTAAAGAAAGGCTGAAACCACAGCCAAACCTTGAAAGAACAGGGAATAGTGTCAGCCTTCCATTGCTGACAGACTAATTCAGGTAGACAGCATTCACTGTTCTTAGTGCCTAAAATAATGCTGCAGGTTTTATATTTAATATCATGGAAGCTATTAGCACATGTGGAAATGAATGTCTCATTCAATTCAGTTTTATTAAATATATATGTCTTTTGTTTTTGTTTTTGCTTGTTTTTTTTTAGTCTTTAGGGGTTGCAGTCCAGTTGTTCATAATAGTTGGAACTTGCCTAATATTTGCTAAGCCACAGATAAGATAGTTTGTATTATCTGAAGGCAATTTGGGCAAATTCTTTCCTAGGCATATTTTTAGAATGTATTGATTAACATTTTACAGAAAAAAAAAATCATGAACCAAACTCTAAAGTGGAATTTTAGTTTTTAGAGCTTAGTATATGTTTATAGAAGTAAGGACAATGATAGCATTCAACCAAGTGGCTGGAAATGGACTCCAGGACTGTTGATCACAGCAAATGAAACGTTGAAGTGTAAGCACACAGGGAAAGTAACCCAAGTAATGATCATCTGTGAAGGCTTGCTTGGATAATGCAAGGTATATAATGTAATAATGTATATTAGTGACTGTATTAACAGTCACTAATATACCATCTGCCATATGCAAATAGCTTAGGAAGAAAATTTTTCATAATAAAAATCAAAACTGTATGAAATTTTCTTTATTTTGTTTTTTTCTGAATCTGGGGACTATTAACACAGTTTTAAAATATATGTCAACCCCATCAATTGATATATCTGAGAAAGTCAGGTTGCATTGTATGGTTTTCATAATAAAAATTAATAAAATGACCTTGTATTATGGCCCGGTTCAGGGAAATCCCTTTGGCCTTTCAGCACAGTGTCCTTTTTTCTCCTTTTCCCTCAGGTCACAGTTCCTGAATCAGCACCTGTGGGGTATTCGGTGCTGACTGTGTCAGCCACAGATGTAGAAAGCAATGAGAACATTTCTTACAGAATCCTGTCCTCTTCTAAGGCATTCTTCATTGATCCTATGAATGGTGAGTAATTTATAGTGGTATTAGTGCAGATATGTTGGGGGTACAGGATGGAAACCTAAAATGATCCTTCCCAAATGCTCCTAAAAGAGTCCCCCAATTCTGCCCACTGGGACTAGAAGCACCACTTTCTTATTTCTCTTTACATCAAGGACTGCAGCAGCAGATACCAGTGTTTTTTCTCTTCTCTAACATCTCAGTGGCTGGAAAGCAAAAGGAATTGGTGAGATTTCTGGTAAATGCTCACAAATTCAAAGACCCCAGTATAATAAATGCCCCATTCATCTGCCCAACCAAGCATAGTTCAGGCAATTATCCCACGCCTCAACAGGAATCAAAATGATGTCAAAGGGATTAATGTGGTCCGAGGACTTCACGTTACTCGAGTTTGGAGGCTTTCTTCCCAAGCCAAGTACAAAAACATTCAGTAACAGCATCGTCTATTCAATAAAAACAAGAATAATCAAAAAAAGAAAATTATTCAAGCATGTCTACTAAGCAAAAACCATTATGGTGTTCTGGTTTATTTCATGGCTTCCAAGGCTTTTTGTCTTTTTATCAGAGAGCAAGACATTTGTGGTTGTCAAACGCATTCAGGCAAGTGATTCCAGATTAGAACAGTTATATAGCATATACAGAAAGTTTAACAGTGAGTGGACATTAAAAGTTAAATTTAATAAAGAGGAATCATTAGCAAAACAATGACTCTAAGCAGAGCATACTAGAAAAGAACCGGACCTGGAACTCCCTGCACTGTTGTTCCCCATCTCTACCCATCATGGCATCATTTCGCAGCTGGTCTGACTCGAAAATTAACCTCAGGATTACGTGAAAGGAGGATTTAGTTCCAAAATACCAGTATGAGGCCCACTGGGTGTCATAAAGGGAGAAGGAGGTGAGCTGCCACTTAGCTAGTGGAGGAATGGCTACTGCGTGAATGTAAATATGGCAGGAGTTGGGCTTTCCTATTCTTCTCTGTCTCTCTCTTTCTATCTTTGTCTTCCTCTCTCTCTCTCTGGTCTCAGATGATAGTGACTGCTGCCCTGGCCACAGCAAAGCACAGTGTGCAAGGTGGTCCCTTTGAACACTCAATCCACATGTTATCAACAAACTTTGCACTGAAATATTGATTAGAGTATTTTTAAAACATTAAATGTTATCAGGTCAGTTCAGTTCATGGGGGACTCTAATTGAAATGTGGCATTTAAATGTCAGCATTCTGTATTCTTTTTGAATGACCATACTTAAGACATTTGTCTTAGAAAAACATTGTAACATACACATTTATAAAAATTATGTATTTCTTTTTTCTAGATTTAATACAATAAACTTTATTAAATATATTTCATTGTGAAGGGAAAATTTACTTGCTGAATTAACCATGAGCTTTGGGAAAGACATCTCTATAACAGAGCGTAATGGAATAACTTACTACATAAAATAAAATTCAAAGAAATTTTTGGCAAAAGTAACCTCCAGCAGCACACATATTTCATAGAGTGAATGCCATGACTTCTGGATATTAAGTGTTATAAAAATATATGTATAATAATTTTGCATTTCCAGTTGGAGCCATTGTTAATTGTGACTTAAGTCTAACAAAGAGCTAAACACATTAGTAGATAGTCAATCAACATTGGCTGACTAAATGGATCATGAAAATTTAATTTTCATATTAAAGTACTATGTCTTGTTCTTCAGGTACAATATTTACTATCAATCCCATATTACTCCTGGATAAAATATCAACAGTTCAATTTCTTGTTGAAGCCAGTGACGGTGGACTTCCTGACCTGAAGGCCCTTACCTTAGTGGAGATAGAAATACAAGACATGAACAACCACGCCCCTGAGTTTACAGTAGAATACTATAATCTCAGTTTGAGTGAAGATACCCTGATTGGAAGCACACTTGTCACATTTTCAACCATTGACCATGACTGGACCCGTGAAAACACATATGTTGACTATTCCATTGTCAGCGGTAATTCCCAGAACAATTTCCATGTGGAAACTAGTTTCATTCATTCGGCACATCCCTATGAGCAAGTTGGTTATCTCGTGTTGCTTCATAGTCTGGACAGAGAAGTGACCGCCAGCCATAAACTTGTCATTCTGGCATCTGACCGCGGCTGCCCTCCCTTGAGTGCTACAGCCGCCATATCCATAGAAGTGCTTGATGTCAACGATAACCCTCCTCAGTTCAGCAGTCCAGACTACCGCGTCCACGTCAAGGAAAGCACCCCTCTTGGGAGTCACATCACTGTGGTCTCCGCAGACGACCCTGACGTGGGCTCACATGCAGAAATCATCTACCACATAATCTCTGGAGATGAGAAGGGACATTTTTACTTAGAAGAAAAAACTGGAGTTCTTTATTTGAGTAAACCTCTGGATTATGAAGAAATGATAAAATTCACTTTAACTGTCCAAGCTTCCGATGAAGAAAAGAAGCATTTTTCTTTTGCAGTCGTGTTTGTCGATGTGCTAGATGATAATGACCATGCACCTCAGTTTATGTTCTCAAGCTTCAGCTGTGTCATTCCAGAAAATCTGCCTATTTTCTCCACCTTATGTTCTGTAAATGCTTTGGATTTTGATGCAGGGCCTTATGGAGAATTGACCTATTCTATTCTGTCGCCCTGTTTTATCCCTCAAGGAATGTCTTACGATCATGATCTCTTCCTCATTGACCCTTTGACAGGGGATATTCGTGCTAAGCAAATCCTTGACTATGAAAACGGTAATAAATATTGCCTCATAGTTCAGGCCAAAGACAAAGGCGACTCAACAGCCTCCTTAATGGTTTGGGTGGATATTGAAGGGATAGATGAATTTGAACCCATTTTCACTCAAGATCAGTATTTTTTCACCCTCCCGGAAAAGAATAACGGAGGACAGTTGATTGGCAAAGTGGAAGCCTCAGATGCAGATGCTGGTCTCGATGGAATCATTCTTTACTCCCTTGGATCTTCATCTCCTTTCTTTTCAGTAAATAAAACTAATGGAAATATTTATTTGATTAGAGCCCTTCCCCTAATAAAAAATCAAGCTAGCAAAGAGGACACCATGGAAATGAAAATACTTGCTCACAGCCCCAAACCAGACTCCAAGTTTGCGTCCTGCACGGTTTTTGTGAATGTGTCTTTCTCCTCGGAAGGAATGCACGCGGCAGCATCCACCAACAGCTTTTCGGTCAGCCTCACCATCTCCTTTTTAGGGTTTCTCTTACTTGTCTGCATTCTAATTGTGCTGATTTTAAGACATAAACAAAAAGACACAATAAACAGTTATGAGAAGGAAACCTCATCATCTTTAGATAGCAACTTGAGAGTGACCAGTGATGCCAGCATGCTCAAGGCCTTCCAGAAAACTAATGACTGCGATAAGGAGGCAGTGCCTGTGGCCCCCACGCCTGAATGGTTGAGTTTAATAAGCATCATGGAGAAGGACATTGCCAATCTGTACAGGCACTCCAACTCCAGCGGCCACTGTTCTGTAGAAGGAGAAACGGCAGAAGATAAGGAAATCCAGAGGATAAATGAGCACCCTTACAGGAAGGGCTCGGACTCAGCACTGAGTGACCGGGAGTCCAGGGTCCCAGACTCAGGAATCCCCAGGGACTCGGACCAGCTCTCCTGCCTGTCTGGGGAAACTGATGTGATGGTCATGGCCGAAACAGCAGAAGCCAGCCAAGCATTTGAGGAAGGAGATCGACGGGAAGGCTGCAGCACCACCTATGTTCAAAATAACGTGTTATCCCAGACAGTTCAGAAGAGAGAGGCAAAAGAGGGCATCCTGGCTGATGTCAAGAAAGAATCTATCTTTACTTCAGGTGATCAGGAAGCAAGGTGTGCAGCTCTTGCAACTCAGATAACCTCTGATCATGATGGAAGAGGCAGCTATCACTGGGATTATCTCCTCAGTTGGGAACCCAAGTTCCAGCCTCTTGCCTCAGTATTTAATGATATTGCAAAACTAAAGGATGAATATTTACATAAGCCTGGCATTCCAAAAGAGAAGAAATCTTTTGTTTTTCCACCCCCTTTGATAACAGCAGTAGCGCAACCTGGGATTAAAGCAGTTCCACCAAGAAAGCCAGCCCTAACTCCAGGGCAGGTCCTTCAAAAACACCCACACTCCCCCATCCCCTACCATCTTGGTTCTCTCCCAGAAGCTATGACTCCAAGTTTTTCCCCATCTCTTTCCCTGTTGACCATGCAGACTCCTGCCATGTCTCCACTGGTGTCAGATGGAGAATTAGTAGGACTACACATAAGTGGTACATGCCATGAACTTAAAGCAGAAGATGAAGTTCAAATATAAAACCATTGAGATGCCAACCAGTGTTCACCATCGGTCATGAATGACTGAACAAAACATTCTCAAGCAAGCTCCTCGAGATTGGGTTCATTCTTATCTAAAAGCAAGTGATTTAGTCAGTGATTTTAAAACCTGCTCATTAACGTTTCTCAAATTTCTTCCAGCCTTAATGAGAATTATTCCTTCTTTTAACCCTTATGTGCTGCTCTCAGGACTCACACATGTATATATCAAGTAGTATATATTCTGTTATACCTGTTTTCTGTATGAGTAGATTTCCAATGGACTCAATGAACTTAACTGACTGCCAAAATGTTTATATGGAAATAAATGGAAATAAAGTATAGTGTGCACTCTGGTCACATTGCTAGTGATTACCCTGCTATATCTGAAACAGATTAGTAAAGGCTAAATAAGGAGTGAATTTAGGACAGAAAGTAACACACGGGGGAAATCTGGAGGGATTACTTCAGTTTTAAGATGAAGTGACAGTCTGTGGATCTGATACAGAGATGCATTTCTCCATTTCCCCCACGTACCACACTTGCAGAGTTTTGCCGTAATTTGAATTTTGGTGTGGTGTCTTTTGAAAATCTAATGGGACATTATGAATGAAATTTGTCATAACTCTCTGCCAATAGGGAGAACCAAATAAGATAATTATTCCTGATTAAATGACCAGAAATGTATGTTCTTGACTGAGGGCCAGGATTGATAGTAGCAATACTTACATGGTTGGCTGCCACCTGAGATGCATTATCTTGGCCTTCTTTACCAATAGAATGATGACTTTTTTCAATGTTCTGTCTTGTAAATTGGTACTTCAAAGATTTGAAGATTAATTTATAGAAATTATTTTATTTTCTTCTAGATAGAGTAAGTTTTGGTATGAAATAATATATCCACTCACTGTCAGTTTTTAAAGTTTGTGTAGATAAAATTATGTTGTTAGCCAATTATAAATTTCATAGAGTGATTTAGCAATATATTTTTAAATGGAGATTTTTTTAATATAAATGTTTCTACTATAAAGTTAAGAATGAATTTCAGAAGTCTTTCTGCCATTTGCTCATACTCATGTTTAGCTTTAACAGTCGTTAGCTGGAGTGGCAACATGTTAAAATAATTCTGTTTTGTACAATTACTGTTTTAGAAACACATTTGTATTGTATGGTGTTCATGTATAATGCTACATATAGCCTTATCTCTGGGGAGCCTGAGAATCCGTCAAATATTCTTATCCCTTTCAGGAAAGCAGAGTGCATCCTGAGGCTGATAGTCCAGAAGTTGTCTTCCAGTGGGAGGCACCATGGCCAGGTTTTAGGATGACAGTTTAGGAATACTAATGTGAAATAGGAAGAGCCTCTAGAATGGTAGTAGTTATGGCAGACTTCTGCTTTAGAAATATTTCCTTTATGTTTTTTTCACATAGGCCTCACCTGTGAAATTACGTGAGATAATTAATTTCTCTTTACTGAAAAACATTGCAGGGCTTAGTGTTTGATATCTAATATCATTTTGCAGATAAATAATTCTACAGCTTCCTATGCTGATGTTATCTGTTATACATCTTTGCTGACTCAGATTGAGAACAAATGTATAAAACCACATTACAAATTGTATGAAACATGAAGGCTTTGGGATAAGCCTGGAATCCTGGGGAAAGTCATTTAGGTTGGAACACTTAAATATTATAGGACTGATACATGTTTCCCCTTTTCTTCATTGCCTCTGGGGAAGATTTCATGACTTTTGTAAAAAGCACATTTAATCATATAAGTGTTCCAATATTTATTATCTCTTTGACTCTTTTCCAAAGATTGCTTTGAGCACAGAAAGAAATTCTATACTATTTTTTTTCTAATTATGTATGGAGGTTTTGTTTTGCAACAGGATTATTTCTGGAAACCAAGAACATTTTGTTGTTTCTATTTAAACAGTTTCTTCATCTACTTATGCTTTTAAAAAGTTACCCATCTAACTGATCCCTGTTGCCTGTGATTTACGACTCATTCTGGACACGATTCTGCATTTTTTTTTCTAGCCACTTGATAAAAACAGAAGTCATAAAGTATTTAACGTTCCTTACCCATATTTAGTGGATTTTTAATTGATGGCTTCATTAATATTGTATCAGCACCACGACAGCACCACCAACTGCTGCAAATGGGCTTGAGGGTACAAATGTGAACATGCTGGTGAAGTGTTCATAATAAATCATATGTCAGCCCTTTCAACCAGAGTGCTTTTTTCCTAGGCAAACAATATAATTTGTACAGTTTTCCTTCAAGTTTAATATTAACTTGCCTCATGTGTTCTGTGTTACTTTGCTGATCTACGCACTAGCTTTAGCACTCTGGAGGGGGTACAGAACTTGTTAGTGGAAAATCATATTAAGCCCCAAATTCATAAGCTATAAAATAAAAGACAGTTGTCTCTTGTGGAATTTTGGCTGCTTGAAATTCTGGACTTTCTTGTTGGCAGCCTTAAAAATACTGGTGTAAATCAGTACCAAATGGATATCAAAATTCCATGTCCTAGTAGTAATCATTGAACTGGTTTCCAAAACAGATTCCTGGGCAAAGAACAAGAAAAATGCTGTATCTTTAGGGATTTGATCATTTAACAGTTTTTAAAAATATCAAAACGCACTAAGCACTACTGGCTGCCCACACCTATACATATTTAGTCTATAGTAGATGTCCAGTTGAGACGGGATTTGTGTTTCTCAGGACCTTTTTCCTGAAAGCGCTTCTTGCTGTGCTATCTAGAAGTTATAATGATGGCAATTAATTATTAACTTTCCATCCAAACATATGCTTTGTTACTTTTGTTTTGAATTGCCGTTTTACACATACTTTAAGTTAAAAAAGCCAGATATAACTGAGGATCTAAGATGATGATCCACTTCAAAGCAGCAAAATACATGGAGTTTAATACAGTCATGGTATTCTCACACGATATTATTGGGTTTATTTTCACAGCATGTTTTACTTCTGTCGTCTCCATCCGGTACCATGGCCTGTTAGGAACCAGGCCACACAGCAGGAGGCGAGCGAAGCCTCATCTGTATTTACAGCTGCTCCCCATTGCTTGCCTTCCCTCCACCCCCGCCCACCCCACCCTGGTCCGTGGAGAAATTTTCTTCCATGAAACTAGTCCTTGGTGCCTAAAGGTTGGGGATGGCTGTTTGACTTGAGCTTGGAAGAACAGAGCCGTGTGTTTGGTTGTAGCTGAGGCGAGGAAGCGCATTCTGTGCAGGAGGGATGGCAGGCTCCACAGAGCTGCGGAAGCTTTGCGTAGGCCCAGTAACAGGCACTTAAGGGTGAGTTTTTGCCCATCATAGAGTTGGAGGGAGGGAAGAAAAATATGAGGGACAGAAGAAAAAAACAGAGGATTAAATCCTAAAAGAAATAGTTTAGGACACAGAAAAGTACAAGAACGTGGAAGGTAAGGACTTGCAAAGAGTAATTTTTACTGTGTGAAGATTTTGCTGAGTCATTTGCCCCTCACAGCTTCATCCTTTTGAGGAATCTCTTTTCCCCTCCCTTCTTTCTGTTCCTGTCAAGTCTCTCCCTCCACTGACTGACAGATGTATCAAGTTGTGAACCCAAAGCTAGGTGACAATGAACTAGAATACATTTGACCGTGAAAACTTGCAGTTTTGCATTTCGAGTTTTTTTGTTGGTGGTGGTGGATTCAGAAAGAAAAAGTACAAATGATGACCTCACCTTATTTCCCACTCCACGTAACTTTGGCATTGAGGGGGCCACAATTTTAAGTAGTTGACTTTACACCTTAACCAAGTAAGTGGAAGTTTGGAAGGCGGTTGGACAGAATATGGAATTTTAGTAACTAGTATTTTTTCCTGGTGGATGGTCCTTTTATAAAATGGGTGCTTGTTCAGTGGTCGTGATTTTGTATTAAAATACTACACTTTATATAACTTTAAACCACAGTATAACATATAAGGCATGGTCAATAGTTCATTCTCAAACATTGTCGATTTTATTTTAATTTTGGTGACAAATTATTTTGATTGTACATAGGTCAAAAGAACTGTCTATTAGAAACAGAATTATGGCAATCTTAGAAAGATCCAGACCCAAATGGCTAGGGTATCAAACTATACCTTTCGCTTCTGAACTCAGCACTTGGCTATTTGATGACAATTAGCACTTCCTACTGTTTTGGTCTACGTGACTTTACTCATTTCATCCAATGCATTTGCTCAACCAAAACTGTGAAGTGAGTACTAGAGAGGAGGAAGGCAGGCCAAATAAATAGCAGATGCACAAGTACATCTCTCGACTGAGAAAGCATTATTTTGGTTAGAAAACTAAATAAATGGATTCCCTTGTTAGATAGTAAACCCTCAGGGCAAAAGCCTGGTCTCCACTTGTATTATGAAGTACAGATGGTTTTTAGGATGAATGAGTCCCTGTGTGAATGGGCGTGGAGGGTGCTATAATGTGAGGGTGTGATACGTCAACCTTGAACCCATGCAATGAGAATTCCAAAATAGTTCTGTGATTTTAGCCAATCACAGGGCAGAGAGAAAGTAAGTGCAAATAATCTATCGAAATATTATAGAATATCTTAGAAAAGCCAAAGGACTAGAAATTCCTTCTGTAATCTGGTTTGTTTTCTCCTTCTCGCTCCCTTCCTCACAATGTACATTTATATCTTGTGAGTTTTAGACATAATAGAATCAAGCTATATCTGACATTCAAAAGCATATTGTTGGAGACAGCAACATGACATGACTAAGCACATTGGTTTAATTTAATTTCAGATCCTGTGATAAACCATGACTGCCCCATGGCACAATGGCAGAATGAAGTTCTATCAGTATGAGAATAGAATACAGTTCAATAGATGTGCCTAGAATGTTTATATCAAAATTTGTTAATATTTAAAGTAAAAACAATATGAAGAATTTATGAGAGATACTCTGTATGTGCATATACTTAGTTTGTGTTAAAGTAACATTTTAAACAAGTACAGATTATTTCATAAATGCATGCTGAGAAATTAGGGGAGGAGATAAACATAAAGTTATTTCTTCTTATACCATAAACAAATAATTCTCAGAAAAAAACAGCTAGTGAGATAGGATGGAAAAACAGGGATAGTATGATATCCAGAAACCAAATGAAAACAGTGATTTAGGTTCTCTGGTCATGGCAAAATAGCAGCAACAGTGCAGATTTTTAAATCTTTACAAATCCCCTTGCAAAATGGTCAGAGCAACTAAAATAGTGAAAGCAAAAACTCACAAACAACATCTTCAACAGAAACAGAAGTCATTCTTACAAACTCTGGAATGTGGGCAGGCAAGCAAAATCAGAGAAAAGTCTTAGATACAAAGGGAAGGAACCAGAGAAAGCAGAAGGTACAAAGAGGTACCTTTGCCTTTAGAGGTACCTATTTACCTTATTTGTAAATACTTCGCAGAAACAAGAGAAGGAGCCCTACAGCCATGAATCTAGGAAAGCTATTCTGGTCTGCCACTATCTCTGTATTGTAACCTTCTAAAATATAGGAAAACCCATCTCAATAAAACACAAGCAACACAAAATAATTGCAATATAAAATATATTGTAAGCAAAAAGGCTATTGCTCTGAATGATGTACTAATGGACAGTGAAAACACACTAGAAAATACAGCAAAAAGGCCAGTGAACGGTTTGACTTAATATTCCAAAACTAACTAAAAGAAATTAAGAAAATGTAACTATGAAAATTGCATAATCAATCAGAAAAATTGGAAATGAAAAGACTAGCCAAGAGGCAAATATTTATAAATAGAAATCAGAGCTCAAGAAATAATTGAAAATAAAAGAAAAAAATCAGAATACTAAACTAGAGCAAACAAAAAGTTGATAGACACCAATGAGAGTACAGAAAGAGAAAGAGAAAATGGAAAGGCAAAAGTGAAAAAAAATCAAATGGAACTGAAAAATGATAAAAAAAAATTTAAGAGATCACAGACTTAGCATACTGGGAAAATGATTCAGCAAAAATATAAATGGAATTCCTAAAGAAGAAAACACCCCAAAAATGGAGCAGAAAAAGTATAACAATCATAATTCAAGAAAATTTGCTAAGACATAAAATTTTAGTCTACATGTTGAAATGGGATTCCATGTAAAAATAAACTCAGAGCAGTTAATAACAAGATATATTGTAAAAATCTACTGAACTCTAAAGAAAAAAAGTCCTTTGGGCTTTCAGATAAAAATGCCAATTTACTTACAAGGTAAAGAACATCATCAGGTTGGCTTACTTTTCAACAACAGTATTTTAGGCCAGAAGACTGTAATGTAATATATTTAAGATACTTGATAATGTAAGCCAAAATATTATATCCAGCTAAACTTACTGTTAAGTATATATACCATAGATGAGACTATGAATATGTAAGACCTCAAGGAAAATTTCTGAAGAATTAAGTAGGAAATGAGTTTTAGACAACTGGGAAATACTGGGGAAGGTTCACTGTAAGGACATTAAAGATATTTAACTGTGGAGCTGATGGTGGATATAAAGGTGATAGAATAATAGTAAATACTTGGTAATGTAGATAAATTACAACTACAAAAATAGGAGAAGAAGAGTATATGGAAATAGAATGCTTGCTAATTGCCTTGGAGGTATTAACTGGAAGTAAAAGCTGTTACTTTAAATTAGAAAAAAGGAAGAAATTGGAAGAAAGAAAACATTCCAGGTAAAAACAAATCAATGAATTAAAAAACAAAAAAACTCCACGGAGTTTTTTTTTTAATAAAAAGGTTTTAAATAAATCTGGTTCTTTAAAAAATCAATTAAATTAAATCAACTAAATGTGATAAAATACAAAATAAGAAAATAGCAAACAAAATAAAAAATAATAAAGACAATAAAGGGCAAAGGGGTAATAATGAGAGCCATCAAAAGAAAAGAATTTATATCAAGAGACTTTTCTGTACAACTATATACAAATTCATTTAAAATCCTAAAAGACATAGATTATTTTATAGGAAAATGTAATTTACCAAAATTGATCCCAGTAAACATAAAGTCTAAACAGACCAAATTTAAAAGAAGAAATAAAGATGTAAGGAAGCACTCCCCAAAAATAGTTTGAAAGAGAAAGAGAAAATTTACTGAACTTTTAAAAACCAGGGCATCCAAATGCTATTTAAACTATTCCAAAGCATAGAAAAATAAGGAAAATATGCAAAGTCTTTTAATAATTTGAATATAGAATTCATATCAAAACTTTAAAAATATTGCACAAAATAGAAAGCTGCAGCCTAATAAATAGGCATTCAAAACTCTTAAATTAGCAAAAAGACTAATAGTACATTAAAAATAATACATCATAACATGGGGCTTTATTTCAGAAAAATGAACTGGTTCAATATTAAGGAATCAATGTAATTCATATTAATAGAGCTATGGAGAAAAAAACAATATGCACATTTCCTTGAGGCACTTAATAAAATCCAACATCCATTTATGTGAAAAGCACTTAGTAATCAAGCGTGCACACATGCACTAACCCTATTAGATAACAAATGTGTCATAAAGCCTCTGATTAAATAGGGTGGCATTGGTACATGACTAGACAAACTAATGGAACAGAATAGAAAATCCAGAAATGGATCCAAATGCATCCCAGGCTTCCTGTAATGAGGTATTAGCTTGCTTTTTACCAACCACTCTGCTGAGAGTAAGCACAAAGGCTGAACAATAATAATAATGAAGAGGATGAAGAGGAGGAGGAGAAGGGACAAGGGGGAAGAGGAGGAGGAGGAGAAGAAGAAAAATGACAGCTCTGTGTGTTTGTGTGTGTGTGTCTGTATATGGCATCAGAGATCTACCAAGGCAGTGAAGACTAGGGGAACCATGCTCATGGAAAGAAGAGAAACACAGAGAGGTAACCCTGATATACTGTGCCTCTAAGCTCCTTGAGACTGAGCAGAAATGTCAGCTGCAAAGTTGAGTAGCTAAACAAAGCCACTGATAATTTTTTTTTAATGAAAAAGAAATTCTAAACTATAAAATACAACTGCCACTTCATACCTGCTAAGATAACTATAATAAAAAAAGAATGACAAGTGTTGGTTGGGATGTGGAGAAACTGGAACTATCATAAATTATTGATGGGAATGTAAAATGGTGCAGTCTGTATGGAAACTCTCCAGGAGTTCCTAAAAATGTTAAACTGGGTGCAGTGATGCATGCCTGTAGTCCCAGCTATTTGGGGGGCTGAAGCAGAAGGACTGCTTGAGCCCAGATGTTTGTGTCTAGCTTGGGCAACATAGCAAGACCCCATCTCTTAAAAAAAAAAATCAAACATAAACATATCATATTACCCAGCAATGCCTCACCTAGGTTTATACCCAAGGGAAATAAAATTATGTTCATACAAAAACTTGTTCATGAATATTCATAGCAACATTATTCATGATAGCCAAAAAGTGGAAACAACTCAAATGTCAGTTAACTGATAAATATATAAACCAAATGTGGTATGTCCATAAAATGAAATATTATTCAGCAAAAAAAAAAAAAAAAAAATGAGTACTGGCACATGCTACAAACACAGAACTTGAAAAAACCACTATGCTAAGTGAAAGAATACAGTCATGAAAGGTCATATATTATATGATTCTGTTTATATGAAATGTCCAGAATAGGCAAATATATATAGATGGAAAGTAGATTAGTGAGGCCTCAGGCTGGGGGAAGATGGGGCAAGACTGATAATGTGTGGATGATGAAAATGTTCTTTTTGGTGATGAAAATGTTCTAAAATTGATTGTGATGATGGTTGTACCACTTTGTGAATATACTAAAAACTATTGAATTGTACACTTTAAAGAGGTGAATTGTATGATATATGAATTATATCTTAATAAAACTGTCAAAAGATAATAACTGAAATTAAGAACTCAATGTGTTTACGTAAGATTAGACACAGATGAAGAGAGGATTAGTTAACTAGAACATACATCAAAAAAAAAAAAAAAACACAGACTGAAACATGGTGAGAAGTTAGGAAAATACTGAAAAGAGAGTAACAGATGAGTGGAATAAGGTAAAAAGGTCTAACATATGTGTAATTGGAATTCCAAAAAGGAGAATGGAGACAATGGGGCAGAAGCAATATTTGAAAAAGATAGTAGCTGAGACTCTTTGAAAACTGACATTCAATCACAATTTTAAAAGTGCTATCACCCCAAATGTGATAAATAAAAAGAAACATAACCAAACACATTACAGTAAAATTGCTGTAAAACAAAAGAAGAAATCTTAAAAGCATCCAAAGAGAAATGACACATTACCTTCAAAGAACTGAGTGGCTCTGTAAACATAACACATGATAAGGACAGTGCATCAAATTAGTGAAGAAAAGAACTTTCTAAATGAGTGGGGTTGGAATAACATGAGAGCCATATGAAAAAAAGATTAAACTGAACCATACCACACACCATACCACAAACCAGATAAATACAAATAAACACAAGTAAATACTAGAGGAAAACCTGGCTGTATGCTTTATAAACTGAAAATGGAAAAATCTTTTCTAACAAAATTCAAAACTCAGAAGCAATAAAGGAAATTGGTGATAAATTTGACTAAAAAATATTTTGCATGGCAAAAATACCTTAAAGCAATCATAATGCTCAGTAGGATTAGTTCTCTGGCCCCATGTCAACCTTTTGGTAAGAGAGGTTGGGTCATTGGTGGAGAAAAGCCAGTTTCTGAAAGGAACAGATGTCTATCACCTCTACACCGTGAGTTAGATACCATTTTTCTAGTTCTTCTTTTCTTCACTAATTTGATTCACCGCCCTGATCATGTGTTGTATGTCCATATGCACTCAGTTCTTTGAAGTTAACAACATGACATTGCATGTTTACCAATAAAACTAATTTGTAAGTATACCTTATTGGCTAAACCATGAACTTAGCAGTTTTAAGTGCTATTTCACAGAGCACAGTTTGCTTGTATACTAAGCAGAAGATTAAAGCCTCATAATGTTAGTAATTGAATCTTCATGTGGTCTTTAAACTTGGCTTTTAATTTTTAATTTTCTCATTTCCTTTTCTATCATTTCGAATGTCCTTCATTTTTCTCTTCAGATGACATAATAGAAATGTTATAATAATTTGCCTGTTGGTAGAAGATGAAAGTAGTCCTCAACAATGAGACAAAAGCAAATGGACTTTGATTACTTTGTAAAGTTTTGCTTTTTCTGATTTAATTTACTTAGAAATATAGTTTCTATTTCTATCTAAAATTTCTGGAAAATACTAAACTGCGTGTTAATTACAGAAAACATATGTGGTTGATTTTATGACATGGACAAATTGAAGGTAATGAAAATAAAAGTCTTCAGATTATTATTGGATTATATGTCACAAAAAAGGGAAATGTATTAACCTTTGGGAACTTAAATAAATAACAGCTAAAATTTATTGAGTGTTTATTTTGCACCAAATATTGTGCTAAGTGTTTTATGTGCAGTATATTTTGTTTAATCTTCAAAATAACCCTTCAGGGTAGACACTAACATGGTCCCATAAGGAAACCATGACTTAAAGAACTAGTAATTGGTGGAACCTGGACTCCAACTCAGTGGTGTGACTAGAAGCTCTTCTCTTAACCCTTTCGGGACATTGCCTTGCAACTGAAAGCTCCTTAAAAATGTCTAATTTTTAAAAAATGATAAACTTATATTGGCCCCATTTCAAAAATTCTTTACTATGCACAGGTCAAATTCAACACATGATAAGCCATATGGCAACTGAGCAGATATTTTTCCTGTCTTGGAATCTATATAAGTCACAGCCAATTCATAACTGAGATTATTCTACAGACACATAATAATTTTTCTAATTGTTACCTTTTCTTATATACAAAGAAAGTCATGTTTAAAATAGAACTGATGACACATCTGGCCAAAATGACTCTGAAAGTTCATACACTGCTTCAGTTTCCACGGCCGACAAACAGCAACAAGAGATAAAATGTTTAAAGCAAACATAAAATATAAATGGCATAGCCAAGTTAAAACACAAAGTAATCATCTCCATGGCAATACCTAGTAAAGTTACAATAGCTTGTACAGCCTTTATCCTACAAAGATGGGTAATTTTATTTTAGGTATATACGCCAGAGAAAAATGTCCCTATATATATATATTTGTTTGGTTTTTTTGGTTTTATTTTAAAATATTTCTCTTTTACTTCACCTACAGAATCAGGAGAGCAATCACCTTCTCCCCAAATTGGCAGGGCAACCCTGGATGTAACATCCCATTCTGTCACATCTGTCTCCAGGCTACAGGTCAACCCAGCAAGATCAGGGGTTTGCCGCATTCATTGCTAACACAGTGGAGGTCGGGGGAAGGGGCAAGATAAGGAAGGGAAGAGGCAGCCCATGAGCCCTGGACTCTCCCCTCAGGATGGGACTGGACTGTGTTGGTAAGAAGCTAGTCCACCTGTGTCAAGCCCCACGCTGGGGACAGCACTTGGCTACAGGTGAGGACCGAAAGCAGGGATAGGTGCCACTGGGCTGGGAGCCAAGAAAACCAGTTCCCTCTTTTAGGAACTTAGAATGGTGGAACAACCCAGACCTGTTCCATTCTCAGAATGGTCTCAGGCTGGAATTCTGGGAACACACCCATTTTTTCACGAGCAGATCTGGATTCTAGCTCCAGTTCTGACCTTGAGAAAGTCAAATTGTCTTGATCTTTTAAAAACCTTAATGGTGGTTTCCAGAAATTTATAAGCTTCTTTCTAGCTCCACGACCGTACCACCCTGGGCTCCTTCCTTCCTTTAAAAATCACTGGGAGATCTGTACGGGCAGACTCTCCCTTCTTATCCCCCATTACCAAGGAGCAGGCTAGAGGGCAGGAGTAGGACCTGGACCAGCCGCTCTCTAAGGGCGTGGGCTGGATCCAGACAGCAGGCAACAGCAAGTAGATTGCTTCTCCCCAAAACACTGGCTTAGAAGCAGATGGGTTTGCTTCACTGCAGGAAGCATATTGGCTGTTCTGCAGATTGCTGGGATAGGCCTGGTCCTTTTTCTCTAACTTCTGAGCCTGATGCTCCCACCTCTGAGGGTGGGCACCTAAGGGCACGTCGGTGCCCACTCTTTTCTCTTGCGTGAGTCTCTGGAAGGGAATTCTCTCTGCTAAAGCACAGCAAAAGCATTGCCCTCTCCATTCACCGGAACTTGGTACAGGGTTTGTATCCCTAATCTGAAAATCTGAAATCTGAAACATTTCTGGTCCCAAACATTTTGGATAAGAGATAATCAACTTGTAGACACTTTTCTGGGGAAAAAAGTCAAAAATCTAGCTCTATTTTTGTCAGTTTCTAGAGGTATCATGTCCCAGCAGCTTCTAGACACGTGTGCTACTGAGAGTCTGCGGTGGGGCAGAAGGTGTCGTGTCTGTGTGCTCTTGGAGGATCAGCTCCTCGGCAGCACCTGAGCCTTCCACTGCATGCTGCCCTGCCACGGCACTGTCCTATCCTGGCCGTGTGACCATCCACAGCTGACTGGGCAGCAGGCGCACGCCGTGCCCGCGCAGGCCTGGATTGGCTGGCCGGACTCCAGGCAAGGCTGCCTGCATCAATTTCTCTAGACACCCTGTGGCTAATTTTGTTACAATTGCACGAGGCTGCTGCCATTTTATATTAAACATATAGTGTCCCAATATATTGAACAAGAAATGAGTAGAAGCTCTATGTAGTGTGCATGGCAGAAGTTTGCACCTCGTCTACAACAGGAGGCAGGCATTGCTAGGCATGGATGTTCTGCATTTATGGAGGAAAGTACTAAAAAGGTTCTATGTAAGATGAGGACCTTAACTGGAACTAGGTAGGGCTGCTGAGTTCCCTCACCCCCCCCCTCAAAATGGAAAAGGACAAGTTGCTGATTACCTGGGAACTTGAGAACCTGAAGGACAAACACTCAATATCATGAATAATAACTAAGTCAATCTGCCCACAGCCAAGTGATTATTCTACAACATCCCAATGTTACTGAGAGTCATGAGGCTTTGCAAGTCATTATTAAGACCTGGTTCTGGAATCAGCATTCCCATTAAAGTCAGAAGAATAAAAGGATTTCTTTTATTGCTATTTAAAAGTACACCAGCAGTTGTATGTAATGCAGTAGGACTACCTCAGAAAAGAAGTGAGGTGCAAAATATGAGGGGGAAAAAATGAGGGAGGGGAAAAAAAAAAGATAAGAGTCTTTATTTGCAGACCATATGACTGTCTACACAAGGATTCTACATGTAAATTATTGGAGCTAACAGAGAATTCATAAAGTTTATGAATATAAGATTAGTATCAAATATTATTAACATCCTTATATGCAATCACTTGGAAAATGGAACAGAAGAAAAGCTTATAATTTCATTGACAATGACAATGAGGACTATAAGGTACCTAGAATAACACCATTTTGAAGACATTTCAGAAGAATTTTTAAAATATTATTTCAGTAAATGTAAAAGATCTAATTAAATGAAGATGTATGTTGGAAAGGAATACTCAAGTATTTAAAGATGATAATTCTCTATGAATTCATCTATAAACTCAATGCAATTCAATCAAAAGGCCAGTGTGGGGTTTTGTAGAATTGGACAATACTATTTAAAAATTCATACAGAAGAGCAAAAGTCCAAGAATAATGCAGACAGCATTGAAGACAAAAGAAAGGATAGGGAGATCCTACCAGATATAAAGAGATGAAATAGATTAGAGAGGTCTAGAAATAAGTCTATGTATGGAAATTTGATATGGAATGGCTTAGTAAATAAGATAGAGGATTATTTAATAAATGGTGCCAAATTATTAAGTTATTTGTATAAAAAAGAAAATAAAATTGGATCTCTTCCTCATATACATAAAATGAAAATGAATATTCAATTTTTTGAGAGAAAAATATAGGAGAATAACTTTATGGCCTTAGTGTAGGAAAGACTTTGCTAAACAAGGTGCAAAACATGTAAACACAAGAAAGGATTGATAAATATAATTGCTTTAAAATTAAAAATTAGTGTTGAAACAAAGATACCACATGAACAAAGTTATGAAAGAATCCATAACCTAGAAGAAGGAATTTACAATGTATAACAAGAAAAAGGGCTTAATATCCATAACTTATAAAAATTCATAAGAAATCAATATCTTAATAGAAAAATGGACAAAGGAAAGTTCCAGAAAAAGAAGTTTCTATGATCAATAAAGCTATACATGCTCAATAAGATACACTATTACATACCGATCAGATTGGCAGAAATATAAAAATCAGACAAGGCAAAGTGTTGGCAAAATTGTAGAGAATTAGGAACTTTCATACCGTGCTTGTGGGAATTTCATAATTTACTTATAGCTGTTATAACATCAGGGACAGCAATTTGGCAATATCTAGTAAAGCTGAAGATACTCTCTCTGACAACCTGGCTAATTCTATTTCTAGTTAAATACCCTAGAAAAAAATCTCCCTCATGCATATACGAGGACATATATGATAATGCTTATTGCAGTACTATGTCTAAAAGCAAAAACTGGAAACAACCTAACTGTCCTTCAAAGGAGTACTGATAAATATTTGTGATATATTCATAATATGATATAGTAATTAAACTCAATGAGCTAGAGCTATTTGTATCAACGTGGATAAGTCTTTAAAATATATTACTGAGTTACATATACCACACTATACCATTTATATAAAGTAAATATGCAAACCAATGTTATATAGATTCTTTATCAATAGATACATGTGTAGTGTGTGTGTGTGAGTATAGCATTAGTGTAAATATATGCCTTGGAACAATAAATTCACAATGGTGTTAACCATTGGAAAGGGAGAAACACGGGATTTTCAAATGTCGCTGTAATCGTTGATTGCTTTTAAAAATCTGAAGCAAATCTGGCAAAGTATTAAACTTTCATAGAGCAGAGTTGGTAATATTTTTAAATTAAAAATGTATAATAATGATTACAAATGTCAATATCACATGAAAAGATTTTGCTTTAAAAACTTGGCTGCTTTTATGTTCACAATCATACATCTTTCTTAGGAACACAGATTTGTCTTCTAAAGGAGAGTGCTTTTTCTATGAGAACTGTGGCAATGAGTCTTTAAGCATTCAAGTGGTATGGAAAATTTTTTAGGCAGTATGCTTTAATCATCATCTCCTGCCGATGCTTTTGCTTTGCTTTTCTTTCACTTCACAGAGAATGTCAGCAGAGTGAATGCAATCATGTAACTCTACAGCATTACCAGGGGTGAACCACAGAACCTGAGAACTGTTGGGTTTTTTTAAATACACATTTTAATTTTGAGCAGAAGAGCCCCTTGTTTCTGTGATGAATGAGATGTGGCATTTTCTGATTGGCAAGTGACCCATAGAAAGCACACAGGGAATGATCATGTCACCGTCCAACTTCATAATTAAGTGTAGTTTTGTTTGTAGCCTTAATTGCATTTGTTGGAAGCTGAGTCCTTGATTTCCCAATCATGTCTACATTCTTACTTGCCTATGTAAAAATGAATAAGAGGAGGTATGCCTGCAAAGAAATATGAATTGGGGAGATTTGTTTGGTATGAATAAACAGGGTGTTTATCCCACTATTTAGCCGCCATAGTTCTTCCAGGAAAAAGCTGAACCTTTGTATCATGTAGGCATTTAACCAGGACTGAGAATTTGTCTTTCCAGCTAAATGCCACTAATCTGATACTTCTCCCTAGACTTCCTTGCCTCTAAATGAGCCAATTTAAGTGTCTAGGTCCTTGACATATCTTTCCATATCCATATGTTTTATCCTAGCACAATCATGACTGACGTCTTCCCTCCAGAATAATAAGAAAGTTGAAAAATATGAAAATGTATGTGACACTGCTTTGCATGCTGAAAACTGCTTTACAAGTGCAATGTAACAATCCTGGAAGTGGGGAAAAGGCAAACTCAGATTTAGAGTCGTATTTGTGTAACTCTGTGTCCCTTTCTTTTAAAGGAAAAGGAGTGTAGCCATTGTCCCTTTTGAGCATGATGCTTCCTTCAAGGAGAGGGAGGGGAAGGCAAGGGTATGGTATTCACTATGGCCAAGCAAGCCCCAATTCTCTCAGGAGGATGAAACCATGGCAAGCCCACAATCAGTGTCTGGCAAGCAGTGGGTTCCCAGTGTACCCGTAGTGATTCCAAAGGCATAATCACGCACTGATGACTGTATGTTGGGATGGGTGGAGAAAGAGCCCATCCTCACCATCAGGCCAGTCTGTGTGCAGAGACAACTGGTTCCCCCTACAAACACAGGCCTCATAGCACCACCAGGCTTGTGGATTCGATGATTGCCATTTCTGTTGCTAAAATGTCTCTCTGCACGTATTAGCCTGAAGTTATTCACAGTACCGGGGTTATTGGGGGACCCACAGGCTGCTAGTGACTCATAGTACAGGTGCGGCTTTGGGAGAAGGCAGAGAAAAGCTGACTCTTGGCATTTCTGCTTCAATTAGAGGTGGTGATATTCATTTTTATGACCTCACACATTAAACAAGACCAGAAAAATAATTCACTTTATGTAGACTTTTCTCTCTGCAGGCCCAAATGATGTCAGACCCATGGTGGGCTGAAGTAGTTCCCTATAGATGAAATATGTCTTAGAGCTCATTTTTCTTGTTGCTTTTTTTTTTTTTTTTTTGCTTCTCAAAATTACTTCTGTAAACCTAGAATGTACCAAGAGATACACGAAAACTTCAGCCAAAGATCTGAATACACACTTTGTGTCAACTTTCACGAGAAGCTCTGTTGATTCATTTTCCTCCGCACCTCTCGTCTCGTCCCGTCTGCATCAGCCCTGACTCCCTGCCTCGTGAGAAGCTCTTTTCTGAGGATTTAGCAGACTGTTTTGAGATGAAAAGAAAGGAAAACAAATGATCAACAGCAGAACCTTCTGCATTCTCAGGAAAACAGAGAGAGTGTCTAGAGGAAAATTGGATAATGCTGGTTAGAGGATTAAGTTACCAGTGGTGGAGGAAGGAAGAGGAGTCTAAGAGGAAAAGATTGCTCATTCCTGTGCCCTGTGAAGTGTGTTCCTTGCTATCTGACAAGCCAGTTTTAAGTTCAGTTACTTAACTCCTTGAAAGTACCATTTCTCTAAAATGATGTCATTTTTCCTCTCTGGAGACATGAATGATGTAGATGCAGAGGAAGTCGGTCCTTCCAGGGTGCTAGGACCTAACAGAACTTAACCTTGAAGTCAAGGTCAGGGCCATAGAAAATGACTCTAAATCACACCATCTAGTCCTAGAACCAGCCTTAGCCATGGCTGTAGCATAATCATTAACACTTAAATCACCCCAGTACAGGTGGCCCCAATGTATAGAATCTTCAATTCCAAAAGTATTTTCTAAATCAGAAATACTGTTTTCCGTTGGATCGATAACCAGGCTATCATAATGCAATGTATTTATTTCTATAATATAGCTGAAAGTGTAAAAGCTTTATTACTTAATAATATTAGCTATGCCACAAAACTCAGGAAAATATCTCCTCTGATATAGTTTGAACAGAAATGAGGCCTCTTTCTCTCACCTCTCCCTCCCTCCAACTTGTCTCTGTCCTGGAAGATGAAAGTTGGCCACACACTTTGCCTGTGATGCTGGCAGTACACACAAGAACTCTGTAAGCAATAGCACTGCCCCTCATGAGCTGCTGTGAGGTAGCAGGGAAGACACTCCCATTGCCTATAGGCTTGGACAAGCGTTGGCAGCATCAGGCCTCCTGCAGTACTGGCAGGGGGCAGTGGCGAGACCCCACCAGAGAAAGTAGGCGGAACCACCAAAGTGGGAGGGGACACACTTCCCAATCATCCCCCATGCCCTGGCTAGGCACTCTGCCAAAGACTCCACCTAAATTGTCTAAATTAATCCTACTAACAGCCCTGTGAAGTACACACTATCACCTCCTTTTATATTTAAGTAATGTGTTTCCTCTTCTGTTTCTCTGGTCTAGCAGGGACTACACTGGTGATTGACAGACACAGGTGCTCAGGAAGTGCATACAGATGCCCCAGGCAGCTAAGTGGCAGAACTAGGGCTGGACCCCAATCACATCTGCCTCTAAAGCTGGCAGTCTTTCCCCTGCCTCCTGCCAGCCTCATGGACCCAAAGCTTCGGTCGCTGCTTGAGAATATTTAGTTGATCAATGGGAAAGGACTGTCCGTTATGGGAGTTCTGTCAGACAGGCCACCTGCAGTCTGGGGACTGTCGTAAGCCCTGTGCCCTCGTCCTGGAGCCTGCGGAGGCGACAGTGTGCCCCATTGTTCAGCTATAGCAAACACTCATAATGTTTTTTGTTTTTTTTTTATTTTATGTGGGTTAGTCTTTCTATTTTTCATAATTTCTCATACTAATGAAATCATCATAAGGTATAAAAGGCAGTAAAGCCCCCAAACTTGCTCGAATCATCTTTTCTGAGAAAAGGAGAAACCAGTCCTAGGCTGTGTGATGTCCTGCACTGTCTTGGAACTCTGCAGAGAGTCCCCGGCAGCAAGAAGGCTCTCACCAGATGCAGCCCCTAACTTTAGATTTATTGGCCTTCATAACTATAAGAAATCCATTTCTTTTCTCTATAAGTTACCCTGTTTCAAATATTCGTTATAAGGTACAGGAAACAGACTAAGACAGTACTTAATTGTAATTATAATAATTTCATATTAAATAGCCACAGGTGGCTCATGGCTACTGCACTGGAGACTCCAACTACTCTAGATCAACAATGTTGACACCGTTTCACTTTCATTGGAGATGAAAGTTTATTTTAAAAATCCAAAATAATAATATTAGCTATGGTGGCTATTACTATTCATGTGGAGAAGGCAATGAGTTAATTTAAGTTAATTTGAGGATTCACATTTTCTTCACTAGTTAATAATCCGAAATCATTATTAGGGATGATAATAACATGTATGGGAATATTTACTGATAAAAGGCACTAGAACCTCAGAGAACACAGACTCAGGACCCAGCCCTCCTTATGAGCTGTGTAACTTCAGCCAGATTTGTAACATGTTGTGCCTTATTTCCCTCAACAGTAAGATTGGGACAATAATAATGACTATCTCATAAAGCTGTTAATCCATATAAAATATTTAGAACAGTGCCTTGCACAAAATGAATGCTCCATACATGTTAGCTGTTATGCTTGTTAAAGAGTAAAGATAGCTCAAAATTTATATTAACACTGGCACCCTATATGCCTCATTTCTTTCTCTGAAAGGATTCCAGTCACTTTAGAAGCACTTAAGTTTTATAGGGTCTAAGGAAGTTTGCCATTTAATAAATGTCAAGTGGCCTCCTATCAAAAGACTTGCCATGGTAATTGTCAATTAGTTATTCAAGGCCCTGTCAATAGAATTTCCCTACATCTGGTTAAATATGAGCACTCTGCTAGCAAAAACATCTGCAAAGGAAGCACTTCCCCTTCTTCATCTAAGAAAGACACTTCCTTAGATTTAATCAGTTTTAACCAGCAGCTACAGACATTCTAGTAGAGATATAAGGAAAGTTTTTACTGGATTACAAATTCCTCCAGAAGCATTACCAGAAATATTCATTGTAATATAATCAAAAGCTAATTTTGACACAATTTAAACTTCATCAACATTTTATAATACAGCTTTAAAAAGGTTTCAAATATACACCATTGGCTTTACTCTATAGAAAAGTGACAAAAATTTAAAAAAAAAATCTTTTAAATGATTTTGTTCACATTCAGTTTTTGATTACCCAGCTTTTTGTATCTCAAAAATCTTACTACCAAAAAATCTTAGAAAACAAGCAAAGAATGCTATGGGAGTTAATAATAAATAAAGTTATCTTTAGATTCAGCTAGAAATTCTGAAAAAGAAACCAGATTTGTGATGCTGCACTTGTGAGAGAATTTTATTAATAAGATATATTTTTTTCCTACAGTTTTCCCACTGGACAGAATTACTTCTTGGATTTGGCAGACCTGAGGAAGAAAAGGAGCAGTCTATGCATCTCTTCTCTGGCCCTAGCCCCGCCCGCTTCCCTCCAGCCAGGGAGCTCCCTGGAAGGAGCATTGATTAGAATGAGAGTAGGGAAATTAGGTTCTGTTTCCTTTCTCTAACTTTATGGCCTTAGGCAAATCACTCAACCTCAAAACTTCATTCCTCAACTTAAAATTAGGGATTGGCAATGCAGTCATTTCCAAGATCCTGTCCAATGCTAGCATTCTATAAACTTACTATTTTTAGAAGATGCTTTATTTACCTGCTCTTTATCAGCTAATATAGGAATAATTTGTGTTTGTCCTTGAAATGGGTTTTTGTTTTTATGACTTAATCTTCACGAGATGGAGCTCAGCCTGCGCAGTTATGAAGCCCCTCTTCTAGGTCTTCTTTTCCAGGCACTCCCCAATCTCTGAGAAAAATGGAGTGTCATACCCCACAAGAGCAGCAGTGTTTGAGGAGGAGGTGATTACATGTTGATATTAAATGACTTCTGTTCAGTTAGATTATATGGAAGGATAAATAGGGGAAAGCAACATTTTAATACCAACAATTGATTATCTTTACAATTGATTATTGTAAAAAATGTCTACTGTTTAATTTTTTTTTAGTACAGTATGCTTGGCATTAGGTAAAAACAATTGAAACTAAAAAGCTGCCTTGTATTTATTAACCTGTAAAAAAAAAAAAAAAAAAAGTGGGCCTAACGGTGCTTTGGAAACTTGCAAGCTCCGTGGGACAACCTCAGAGAAGTTGAGTGGTCCCCTCAAGTTGCAGGCATAGTCCAGGAGAGAGACTCCTGCAGTGGATTTCCCTGTCTCCCAGCCCCTGTGTCACCCTAGCCTAGGAGGCTGGGAGCACCCATCCTCTGTGATGTGGCTCTGTTCTGGCTTGTCTTTAGTCACACCTCATCTTGTACCCTGGCTCTGACGACTTTATTGAGGTCTTGCGCTCAGGTGCTCTCCTGAATTCTCAGCTCGCTGTTAGTTCTGTCCCTATCTACCACACTTTTATAGCTGGCTGACAAGTGGGGCCACTTCCCAGCAGTTTGGATAACTGTCCTCTTGCCTAGCATTTCAAACCCTTCAGCTATTGCAATCTGCCCTCTGAGTCCCTAGTCCAAAAGCTACCTGTTCTCTGATACCTGTGCCTCTGTTAAAAGAGCACAGATATCAATGAGTGTAGCCCTGCAAATCCTAAGTGGCATCTGTCAGCTGCCTGGCACTGTGCTGGAAGTTGGAGTACAATAACAAATAAGGAATGGTTCCTGTCTGGAGTTGTTAACAATCTAGGCCTAGGGCCAGGGGGCCTTGTCTGTGGCCTCAGGGTCATCAGAGGTCCCTAAAAAGCCACGTGTGCTCTAGGTATTTTCAACCACAGAATTGATTTTGTGGTTTGGGGTTTTGTGTTTGTTTTTATGTTTGTCTGCATGTCTGTTTAGCCTCTTTCTTGAGGACACGGCACACGCTGTCCGCTTAACAAATAGGATTCAGTGATAATCATTGAGGCTGAAGTTTTTTCTGACTTCTTTGAAGAATGTTCCACTGCTAAGTGAGGGCACTACCATTTTCATTTCTTTTTTAATCTGTCACACTTTAGAGAAAATACTCATAACAGTAGACTTGTGTTACACGATTAAAATGTTGTAAGTCATTTGATATATTTTCCCCAGATGGGAGATGTAAAATAGGATGTTTGCCCACAAACCTTCCAAAACTTAGCAAACGAGTGGGTAGGAAGGAAGGAGCAATAGAGTTTGCCAATTCTCTGGATGTATTTAGTTCATCTGCTTGCAAAGCATTTCTGTATCTCATTTGTTTTCATATTATCCCAGGAAGAGATTGACAAATGCGTTATAAAACTCCCACTGTATATATGAAGAAACTAAGGATAGGTAAGGTCAGAGAGTCTCCCAGGAAGGGCAGGTTTGTCTGTGGCAGCGTTGAGCCCAGGGACTGGAAATCTAGCGATCGCGGAACATGTGCGTACGTGGGTCTTTCCAGTTCTGCTTCCAGACCCTGCCCATCCATTCGTCCGTCTAACCCATGGGCTGGGTGGTCTGTGGGATGCTTTGGGCCCACGATCCAAATTTGCAGATGGCAAAGCTCTTACTCACGTTTTCTCCACGTTCTGCTCACTTCTGCGCCCAGCCCCAAGGGCCCTTTGATCGGTAGACCCGCCCATGTTTCTGAGAAGGGTTGTTAGACCCCCAGGGCAGCTTCAGAGATGCTCAGAACCCTGCTCCTAGTATCACTCTCAGGGACCCGAAAGGAGGAGAAGCCTAGGAACGCGGAGCTCGTCTACCTTCCTCTGCAAATAAATTGAATAACACACATCTTCATCAAGGCTGTCCAGAACTCTCACCTGCCGGGAGAGGACCCCACAAGGCTCCTGCAAGGGCAGTCCTAGCGGGGCTGACCTCACTGGGCACTGCCCTCCTGAGCACTCAGCCACACCCAGCACCTCTTTGCCCCTGGAGGCCACCGGGGAGGGGCATGTGGAGAGAAAAGGAAAAGAAACAAATCTGGCCCTGACCACCGTGCACAGCTTCCAGAAGGGAAAATAAACTTAGGTTGTTTGTAGGAAATAACAAAGCAAAAGAAGAATTAATTGAAATTATGGTCTAAAAAAAAAAAAAGGAGGGTCTCATAAATGGTTTTTTTGTTGATTGCTTTTTTGGGTTCAGAGACCAAGAAATAAATGACAAATACATCACAGTCTGACAGGGTCCTTGCTCACGATGCTTGTACTGCTTAAAATGGAGATGAATACACTTGGCTGTTAACGTAAATCTTTTTTCTTCTTACTTTGCCTTCTGTTGTCGTGGGGATGGGAAATATAAGCCGGGCACAGGACAGAGGGCAATTAGTGGGGGCGGAAAGACAGGGCGTCCTTCAGCCCTAGACCCATTGCTAACAGAGGTCGCCGCACTACTTTGCCTGTTCCCCAGGACGGGGCCAGGGCCAGAACCCCGTGGTGGGCCCAAGTCCCATGTGGGCACAGATCCCATGTGGAAACCAGCTGGGGGATCCCTGCCACCCTGCATAGGAAAATAAACCACAAATCAACAGCAGGAGATTTGCATTCAAGGAAGGAGATTCTTAGAATAGTTCCCAGTCCCTCTGTGGAACCGAGTGCGTCAAAACCAGATGATTTCGTCCGTGCTGATTTCTGGAGGAGGGGAAGGAGAAAACACATGATTCGGCACATTCTGAGGGGTTTACCAAAGGCCCTTTATCAACCACCCACCCACATGTCCACGGCTCTTTTTAAAAAGTCTGTAAACCCCTTAAAAAGTATATAACAAGGGCAGCATCAACACTGACTTAGCAGCTTCTTTTTAACCCGCTGGATGCTAATGCCACTGTAACCTGCTCTGTGAACAAATTTCAATGACCTCTAACATGTTTTTTTATAATCCTTTCCCTTAACTTACTCCTTGACCTTCAGAGTTGTTTCCCAGAAATGGCGGATTTTTTTCAACACAAAGGAGTTGAGATTCCAAAGGCCCCTGGGCAGACTTCTGCCACCAAGCCTCACCATCCCTCAGTAACCTGCCTCATGCACTACATCCCTGTTAATTTCCCTTATTTATTTGTTTATTAAAAGCCCGGACTCTCCTAGTCGGGGAGACTTTGAAGCTGCCTCTCCCATTCTCCCAGTAAGACGTGTTTGGTATTAAAACGTCTGTGGCAGTCCTCCTTGTCTCAGCAATTGGTTAGTCCATGTCACAGGCAAACATACCTAGGCAGAACCCCCCTTTTGGTTTCGGTAACACAACTTTCAACATTTCTAAGGACTTCATTAAACAAAACGGGCACATCTAGGGAGGAGCCCCAGTTGCTAGTTTCACTCAGACCGAGTGTCCAGGACCCGGCTGGCTTTGCGTGAGGCTGGATCTGTGTTTTCTTCTCTCCATTCCAAGCAGCGATCCTGTCTGGGCACAAAGCCCACCGTGTCCGGGAGGGATTTTGAGGTACATTTTCCATGACCACCCTCACCCTCACACCAGCCTTTCCAAGCAAGTGTAGCCAAGGAGATTTTAAAAGCACCTCAGTAGAGGAGGCCACATAAACTCGACTCTCCAGGCTATGGTGAGAATTAACTTTGACATGGCACAAAGTCCAAGACAGGCCCAGAGCACCGTAAACACCGCACAGACCAGCTTGTACCAAGGAAGACCCAATTTGAGTGATAGAACCTCTTATGGTTTATTTGAAAAAGAAGCAACCACATCTTATCTTTCTCAGTCATTTTCAAAGGTTGGGGTCAGCGCCAGACCACTTTCAGCATTTGGACCTAGACAGTCCTTTGTCGTACTGGACTGTTGCACACATTACAGGATATTTAGCATCCTCAGTCCCCACACCTATATGTCTATGCACTTCCATGGCTGTGACAACCCAAACCACCCTCACTCATATCCAGTTTACCCCCACCCTGCTGGAGGACCACTGAGAAGAGTTGATTTTTGTTTCCTGTCTCTACACACTGTACAAGATGAAATATTTCACTACACCATAACCAGATTTTGAAAATAGAGTGTGTGGAAATTTGTCAAAGGCCCTTTGAAATTCTCAGTGGGCTATATCAACTAATTGTTTAGCCTCACGCTTTCTTAACTCTTTAAGGACATCGCGGATTTATCAATAATGTATTTGAAAATATGTTCCTTTGAGTAAGCTCATGTTGCCTCAAGGTTATTTTAAGAGTTTGATAGTCCAATCCTTTCCTAATTATAACATAGCGTCAATTTGTCTGGAATAGAAATGTGGTGTAAGGATTTAAATAAGTCTTTGGATTCTTCCAGTCTTCTCACATGGGGGTCATAGCAAGTCAAACTCTACATTCTGGTCATACATCCTTGGTCTCATACTTCAGTTGTTTAAGAGCGCCATCTGATTTGAGAGATTTAAACTAAATTTACTTTGCTAATAATAACAGCTAATATTTATTCTGCAGGTGCTAGATGTCAGAAAATGTGCTTGGTGCCAGACAATGTTGTAAGTGTATGATCTCATATTGTCCTCTGATAACCCTATAAGTAACCTTTATTCCCAATTACAGATATAAACCTGTGTGGGTCTGGGTGGTTGACCACTGTTTGATCTAGTGCTTCCAATTTTTTTCCAACTTTAGAGGACACTTTGGAACATTTTCTTTCTCAGTAAACTCTCAAAACACAGATTCCTTGATCAATTATTTAAGCTGGTTCTATAAGAATAAAATAAGTTCTCTCTTGGGGAGGAGGACTTTAAAAAGTGGGAGAAATGGCAAAGACAGGAAGTTATCATTCAAAAAAGTAGAAATGCTGAAGCCACCAGCAGAGACAGACTAACAGGTAATGGGATAATACCTAATATTTTATTACTCTCAGGCTTGTTCTTTTATTAATGTTTGAATAAAGCGGGTCTGTTTTGTAATGTTTTCTCATGTGTTTCTGGGTCCATTAAGTTGCCCCATATTTTTGTCTACTTCTTTTCCTCTTTCAGGTTACAGTTTTTCTTGTCTCTGTCATTCAGTTTGAGGCAGCCTTTGGGGCCCCTTTTTGTTCTGAAGATATCTTTTCATTGTTTCTGTTTTTCTTAACTTTGCTGTTGGTCAGAAGAGTCTTTTTCTCTGTAATTGTCTTTTTAAAAAACTATTTTATTTTTCTATTCTTCTCTTTTCATCTGCTTAGCCAGTTGTGACCTGTTTTCATTTGCTCTGTTTTAATTATGAGCTTTCTCCCACAGACTTTTTCTCTGTTTCCTTTCATAATTTTCCTTTATCTTTTCACAACTTACGTTTTTCCTTCTACAATGAACTGGCAGCTTACTTACCTGCCCGGATATTTATGATTTCTCCCGTAGCATGGTCCTTCTCCTTTCTCCTTTCCCCAGGGTCCCCTTCCAGCACTCAATTTGGTAACGCACCAAGTTGAAACAAGGGCTCCAAGATCTTTTCATTACCCAGTTATTCACCGCTTTTAAGAAACAAGTTCATGAAATTGCCTACTCCACTTATAGGCTATTATTTTCCCTTTAGCTTGGATAAAAATGTGACGGGTGTAGTCAGAAGTTGCCTGCATGAATCACATAGACAGGATACCTGGAACAAAAGTGCATCAGAAGGTAAGTCTTGGCGCGCATGAGCTCTTACTGATGGAAGCAAGGCAGCTACGTGCTCAGAGGGGCGGGAAATGGTCCTTGCAGTCACTCAAGTGACAGGTGAGCTGAACTTGCTTTTGCTTCCCTGAAGTTGTAAATCATTGAAATTATTAATAAAAGTAATTTTGAGAAATACAGTCTAAAAATGTTTTCTAGGGTCTCCCTGCCTTCCTTTGGACACAACTTTTCAGGCCACCTTGCATTTGTTTGGTTATCAAACTGGGGTCTCCAACTACGTCCGTGGAGTCCTGTGCTTTCTTGAGTTTTATTTTCCTGCTACGCTCCTCACCCTACCTCTGAACCCCCGATTCTGTATTCCTTTCTTCTCTCCTTTTATAACTCTTGAAATCTTTCACATTTACTGCTAGAAGAGCTAGGATGACGTGAACTGACCGAGGGAGAAGAAAGTAGTCACCACTTGCATGTGTTCAAATGAAATCAACCGCACTCCATACATTTAAACCTTATCTAATAATTATTCAGGTTCAAAGTGAGTTACTATCCCTGAAGGGTTCATAAAAAAAATTCAGCAGAAAGCAAAGACAGCTGAATGAAGGAAGAAATTGATAGTGAAGGCAGGTTTGGCCCATCGTTTAGCAGGGGGGAGTCTCAGCGCCCCACATGGGGAGGAGGCTGAGGAACAGAAGGCCAGGTATTTATTTTAGGTTTTACTTTCGCTTCCTTTTATTGCCTTCACCTCTGCGGCCTCCTGGTAGCCTCAGCGGCAGCTATGACCCTCCCCAAATTCTGGAACACTCAGGAGTCCAAACTCTGCCTCCCATTGCTTCTGTGTGAAGGGAACAACAGCCGAACATTCCCCAAAACGCCTCTGATCTCAAGAGTCTAAAAATCCTTTCAAATGTGCTCTCAGGATATTCTGTCATTTGCCAGCTTCCTTGTTTACTTTCTCAAAACCTCAAGGGACTGGGAACTATGTTTTCATAAAATATTTACAATCTCTTTTCTTATAATTAACAAGCTTGTGCTCAAGGTCACCCATTTCAGTGCTCACATTTAGTGTCAGTGAGGCCTGAAGCAGGACTGAAGAGGTGTAAGGAAGCGTCTGGTTTTGCCCCAAGTGAAGCAGGCACCGCCCTATTGCAGCGCATGGCTTTGCGTAGCTTCCTATAGGTTTTCTTCCCTCTGTGAGACTTGCTAATAACTGCCGTTGTAGACAGACACTTGCTCTATCATGCCTTGGTGGGGGTGAGGGTGAGGGAGTGTGGAAAGCGGGTAGGAATGGAGCAGGGACACTCTCTGGCTGCCTAATACTGATAAAAAAATTTGATAGCCCATTACACTAATGGATAGGAGAGGCCATCTGGATGGTAGAGGGTCTGCGGTCTGTGAACATAAATTTTGGTCCAGTCTAAGTTGATGAAAACTGCTCTTGGAAATATTTAGTTCTAAACCTAACTGGAATAACAAATCCGGTGTGAAAATAGATCTTATCCCGTTTCCCTGCCATCGGTCACTGTCCAGATTTCATCTTGGAATACAAATATGCAGATAAATTTAGTCTAATTAGAAGCACTAGATATTTTTAATGGCTGATAACAATTCATCTTGAGAAATCTGTTTCCACCACCCTGCATAGCCAGTGAATGGCTAAGTGAATTGTCGTTTCCACGGCCAACAGCTCTCTCGGTGAGGCTTTTCCACATAGTCACACAAACCAAGAAAAATATATCTTGAATGTTATTGAAAAAAACTGTTTTTTTGAGACAGCGAAAACATTTCATTCGTTTAAATTAAAGCAGAATGGCGGTGACCTGCTTTTAATTCACATTGTCCACAAAATTGCAGCAATGCTTTCATCTTGATTTTTCATGCTTATTGCCCCTATTTGAAAATGGTCAACTTCAATTGCCTATTATTTGCTCAAGTTGTTTAACTTTGAGTCTGTTTTTAACCAACAAATAAATAAGTGCATTGAAATGCCGTCATTTAACACGTGGTCGGTAGTCTCCTTCAGAAAAGCCATTTGTCCTCACGGAATATTTAGAGCTCCAAAAGATGTTATTTTCTTTGACAATGAAACAATGTTGTCCTTGGGGATTTGGTAATGGGAAAATACCATTTGCTAGCACTGAAAAAACTAAAATTGAAAGAATCCTTACAAAAAGTTAGAAGCTAGTTTACGCAGTTACTTAAAGTATGGTGTGTATGTGTGTTCCATGATCTTCAGAATTAGCTTGACAGTTAAAGGAAGAAGATGACTGATTAACACATGTTCCAAGTTATTTTGTAACCTGATACTGATCATTTCTAAAATCCTTTTGAAACCCCACAAATTTAAGATACATTAAAAGATATATAGAAATATCTTAATTTTGCAGATAAAATGTTAGTAATATTTTTTACATCAAACTCTTCAAATGAAAGTGAAAGTTAAAATTTCAGCTTTTACATCTAGCACAAAATTAAAAACTATTCTACATACCTTGAAACAGGTGACTATATAAGAAACCTCATGCCTCAGAAATGAGGATATAGGAATTTGTTTCACCAAAATCAGGGTTGTACGGATGTATTTTCTAAGTGTCTCTTGAGTTGTACACATCAGCTACATTATTTATTTGTAATTATTTGTAATTAATTTTAAACAACAGTAACGCACATCTTTTGTAGAAAAAGGTCATCATCAAACCATAAGACTAAATCATAAGGAATTTAATTTATGAAATATTTCTTAAAGAAATCCAATTTTTTACAAAGAGTATATAAAATTGTATTATTTATAAGTGAAATTAAGGGAAGAAATGACAGTTCTCAATAGGTTTAGATTAAGAACCCCAAAGACCTTTGTATTAAAGGGACTTGCTAGTCTTGAAAATGAAAGGCAAGCTGAAAGAATCTTTGCTCTCTCAGCTCATCCTGAAAAACAAAAAACTGCTCTGAAAATCTGAATAGCTCCAAACATTTTCAATACAGAAATGATTTTCAATTTTCTATTTAGTAAGAATCAGAGGAGTGGCGTTTACATTACGTAAAATGCTGGATTAGTGGAGTACAAATTAAAGAGGAATTACAGTAAAGTAGAAACAGATTGTACAAGCTTAGCTCTAGAGGTACTTCAAAAATTCAGCCACAGAGCAAGATTTGGAAACATGTGATTAATGAGTGACTATGTGGGTAGCGGCTGTCTTCTGAGTTTGGAAGGCGCTAAACGTCGAGTTGCCAGGGCTTCATTTCTCATAGGACACCATATTGAAATGCCTTAGCAATCTTTCCCCAGAATTTAGTTCAAGAGGCAGATGAATATGAACTTCAGAGTGAAAATGAGTAGTTGAGTTTTTGTCATGGGAGAAAGAAAAGACTTAGAACTGCACACATATGATAGCCATTTACTTTATTATTAATGTTTTTGAACCTAAGTACATCTAGCATTACAGATATCACATGAAGAAGAGGCCATTCTTCAGCCTGGAATGAGCTCAGAGAGAGGATACAAGGATTTCTCTGGTGAACCTGAATCCCCTGGACTATTTTTTTTCCATTGCTCCCTATTTATTGACACTTTGGACTCATTTATCCTTCCACTGTGAGTTACACAAGCTCCTATCACGAATGTAGGAGGAAAATAACACCCCTGATACCAGGCCAAGTTCTGAACTAATCGAAAGATAGAGCAGGACTCTTGTGACTAGAGATCAAAAGGTCTGATTGTGTAGTAACAAAGCTATTTGTTCAATATAGTTTAGATAGAGCCAAAAATGGGCTTGATAACATTCTTCCAAATTAAACACCCACCCCAATACATAAGCTTTTGGCAAGCAGACAACTCCCCCCAAAGAAAGCAGAAGCCAGTGTGTCTCGTAAACTCACCAATACCCTTAAGTAGTAAAGAGAACTCAAAAGTGTTACTCCAATTTGTTGATTTTCAAATGTGTTCCAGAACTTGGGGATCCACAGACCCTTTACGCCAATGCAAAAAGTCAAAACTGCTTTCATAATAATACCACTGTTTGCCTTTTACACTCTCATTTTCTCACAAGTGTCTAGTTGGGTTTCCCAGGGGTTACAAGACACATGGCACTGCAGCAGGTTGAATGTAAAATCCAAAATCCATCTGACTCCCATTAAACACATTCATTAGATTTTCAAAAATATAAAACAATGCCACTTTTCTCGCTAAATTGTTTCTTTAACTTTTGAAAAGCTTTTTGTTTTGGAAATCATTTTTAACTTACAGAAGTGTTACAAAGATAGCACAAACAGTTCCAGTATATTCTTCATCCAATTTTTACATTGGTATGTTTATTTGGATCCAGTATCCCACCCAGGATACTACATTGCATTAGTTGTCATGTCTCTGTGACAGTTCGGTCTTTACTTGTCCTGCACGACCTTGACATTTTAAATAATACTGGTCAGGGATTTTGGAGAATGGCCCTCAATTTGGGTTTGTCTTATATTTTTTCATGATTAAATGAGAGTTACAGATTAGGCAGAAGAATGCCGCAGAGGTGGTGATGTGCCTTTCTTTGGGAATATGTGATTTCAGTAAGTCTTGTTACTGTGACGATAACCTTGATTGTTTGGTTAAAGTTGTGTCTACAAGGTTTCTCCATACTAAAATCACTGTTTCTCTTTGTAATCAATACAAATTTTGTCTGTGCAAATATCCTGTTTCTCCTTAAGCTTTTGCCAATGAATTTAACATTCACTGGTGGATTGCCTGAAGCAATTATTATTATGGTGTTCTAATGGTGATTTCCTTCCCTTAATCCATCCACATTTTTAATTTAAAATAATTCCGTAAGTGCTGTCCTCTATCCCTCACTTATTTATTCAATCATTTATTTATAACAATATATGCTCATGGACATTTACTTTATTCTTTGGGTTGCATATATTATCATTAATTACGTTATTGCTCAAATTGTTCCATGCTTGGGAGTTTTCCTTGTTGCTGCTGTGTCCTTTTGAAACTTCCTTACTTTGACACCACAAAATGTTCCAGGCTCATTTTATGCTTCTCTTGCCCAGTCCTGGATCAACCAGTTCTCTAAGGCTGTGGTCCCCAACCCCCGGGTGGTGGACCAGTACAGGTCTGTGGCCTGTTAGGAACCAGGCAGCACAGCAGGAGGTGAGCAGTGGGCCAGTGAGCGAAGCTTCGTCTGTATTTACAGCCACTCTCCATCGCTCACATCACCACCTGAGCTCTACCTCTTATCAGATCAGTGGCAGCATTAGATTTTCATAGGAACATGAATCCTACTGTAAACTGCACACGCAAGGGATCTAGGTTGAGTGCTCCTTATGAGAATCTAATGCCTGAGGATCTGAGGTGGAGCTGAGGCAGTGATGCTAGTGCTGGGATGTGGCTGCAAACACAGATTCTCATTAGCAGAGAGGTTTGACTGCACAGAGACCATAATAAATAAATTGCTTGCAGACTCATATCAAAACTCACTCTATCAGTGAGTGGCAAATGACAATGCAATAATCATAGAAATTAAGTGCACAGTAAGTGTAATGCACTTGAATCATCCCAAAACTATACTCTCTTCCCCCTGCTCCATGGAAAAATTGTCTTCCATGAAACCAGTCCTTAGTGCCAAAAAGGTTGGAGACCATTGCCTAAGGAACCCTAGTTTCTTTTACCAGAGAAGTTATTTAGAAATCAATATCTCTGAATGCTGGGTGTGGTCATTGCTGCGGGGATGTCACTGCTTCTAGATCCCAGAGCATAGAAATATATGTATGCATACTAATTCATGTATATCTCTATCTCTCTGTCACCCATTTGCTAAACAACATGAGTTCATACAAATACCTCCAAATCCAATCCAGCAACACATGGTTCATTCTAGAATTTCTCCTTCACTTGTTTGCAACTTCATTCTCTGACAATGAGAAACCTGGCTCTCATTATCTACAATATATTTACTTATTTGTTCACCCCTACTACACAGGTAAAGAAATTTCAGAACTGCTAACCTAGACATTCATGAGAAGCAAATGTATCAAGTATAGTGTCTGCATAAAACTCTTTTTGTTTTTAGCTTTGTAATATCCAATAAACACAGTTTCCAGTGTTACTTAGGTCCTTTGCTCTTCACCCGCTCCATTGTAATTATGTCATATATTTGTAATATATTTAGATATAGGTTTCACAGTCTGTATTCTGTCTTGAGTTTCCCAATGTTCTGGTTGATTTTCTTTAGTTGCATACAACAAAATTCACTCATTGTGGTATATAATTCTATGTGCTTTGACAAATACATAGAATCAAGAATCCACTACTGTGACACTACAGGTTGAGTATCTCTTATCCAAAATGCTTGGGACCAGAAGTATTTTGGATTTTGGATTTTTTTCTAATTTTGGAATATTTGCATGTACATAATTAGATCTCTAGGGATGAAATCGAATTTAAACATAAAATTCATTTATGTTTCATATATATCTTCAACACATGCCCTGAAAGTAATTTTATACAATTTCTTAAATAATTTCACTCATGAAATGAAGTTTGTGCACATTGAGCCATCAGAAAACAAGGATGTCACTATCTCAGCCACCCACGTGGACAATCTGTGGCTGTTTGGCATCACCACCATTCCTAACTCTGAATTTATATGCTGCCAATGAGCAGTCATGTTCTTACACTTAATCCAATTTACTTAACCATAAAAATTATGATATACAATTAATATAGTGAAAAAATAATGTGTTCAGGGTAACTAAGCAACACAGTAGCTCCACCAGAACACCTCCATTGGCTGCTAAATAACAGCAGCAACAAACAATGGCTTGCTTTCCATCTCTACTATGATGCTGTTTTGATTACAAGGTTATTGTACACTATATTTTATTTTATTAGGTGATGAGAAACATCAGAAGCAGTGAGAGACTAGGATGGACGTCCTCAAGGGATGAGGAGATATTCTGCATAAAATGTGTGTTGTGTGCTTATATTTTGATTGTAATCTGTCACATGAGGTCAGGTGTGGAATTTTCTACTTGTGGTGTCATGTTGGCACTTAAAAAGTTTCAGATTTTGGAGCATTTCGATTTCAGATTTTCAGATTAGAGATGCTCAAGCTGTATACAGAACAGTTCCATCACCCCCTAATTTCCTTCATGCTGTCTAATAGTCAATCTCTTCTCCTCTTCCAACGCCTGGCAACCACTGATATGTTTTTCATCCCCATAGTTACGCCTTCTCCAAAACGTTATAATTTGGGTCTTTCTTCTTTTACTTAACAAAATGTACTCACGTTGTTCCATAACTCAATAGTTGCCTATTTTTAATGAAGAATACTCTGTTGTATGGATGTACCATAGCTTGTTTATTCGTTCACCCATTGAAAGACATCTGTATATTTCCAGGTTTAGAAAATTATGAATAAAGCTATTATTAATACAAATATTCTCGTATGGGTTTTTGCATAAACATAAATTTTCAAAAGCCTTGTGTAAATACCTAGGAGTGAGAATACTTGGTGATATGGTAGGTGTAATTTTAACTTCATAGAAACTGCAAAACAGTTTTCCAAAATGAATGCACAAAGTTGTGTCCCCATCAGCAATGTGTGAGAAATCCAGTTACTCTGCGTCCTTGCCAGCACTTGGCATTGTCAGGTTGTTTTTTGCTTTTGTTTTTGTTTTTAATTCATCCAATAGGTATATAGTGATATTTTGTGGTTTTAATTTGCATTTCCCTAGTGACTAATAATGTCCAGCATCTTGTCATAAGCTTATTTTCCATCCATATGATATATTTCTTTCTGATCAAGAGTCTGTTCAGATCCTTAGTTCATTTTTTTTTCTGGTGGATTGTTTGTTTTCTTATTGTTGAGTTTGAGAGTTCTTTGTATATTCTAGATATAAGTACTTTATCATATATGTAATTTGAAAATATTTCTCTCAGTCTGTATCTTGTCTTTACTTTCTTAGCAGTGTCTTTCGCAAATTAAAAGTTTTTAATTTTGATGAAGTCCTATTTATAATTTTTTTTACTTTGGATTGTGCTTTGGGGTTGTGTTTAAAACTCTTTGGCAAACAAAAGGTCATACAAATTCTTCTCTTGTGTTTTCTTCTAGAAATTCTATAATTTTGGATTTTACATTTATGTTTAAGATGTATTCTGACTTAAATTTTATGTAAGATATAAGAGTTCGACCTCATTACTTTTATTATAAATATAGAAGCATGCTTTTTCCAGCTTATTATTAATACATCCAGTGTGAAAGCAAAAGTCTACTAAATTGATTTTTCTGGGAAATATAGGTTTCTTAAAACTAAAAATATGTTATTTATGCTAGCAGGCAACAGATAAAATATTGTTATATTAAATAAATATTTTTTAAAATTACTTGTGTTTCATTTCTAATATACCCTTCCACCTTAAACAATTAAAAGAAAAAATTAAATATATGAAACAATGGTTTTAGACATTGGACAATAAGTAGCACAGAACTGTGATCTTAAGAGAGGGGAAACAGAAAATGTGAATCCTACAATGGCCTCAGTCTACTTTCTGGAGAGAGTTTTCTGGCCTCAATGGGAGAAACCTAGGTGAAGCCTGTACATCTCTGAGTTGAGGACGTAGAGCTGGGAGTTTAGGAAGGCCAAAGCAACTAATGTTCACAGGATTGGGGACTGGAGAAGAGAGATACACAGAGACAGGGTGTCAGAAATGTGCAGACAGCTCCTTCAAGCCTTCAACTGAGTACTGATGAGCGCATGTGTAAAAGAAAACTAAACAACACTAAGGAAGAACTACCTGAAGAAACACTCAGAACAATCCATGAGGCTCACATCTGGCTAGGAATAGTTTGTGTTCCCATGAGTCAAGGTGAAAAATAAAATAAAATAAAATAAAATAAAATAAAATAAAATAAAATAAAATAAAACAACCTGTAATATGTAAGGCTCTGGGTAGAATAACCCTAAGTACACCTCAAAATAGTCAAAACTATTTATAATCAGCTGTATCTCAGAATAAAGCTCAAAAATGAGTTAAAGTTTATCAGAATATCCAGCACCCAGCAATGTAAAATTCACAGTGTCTGCATCCAGTCAAAAATGACTAGGCATGCAATGAAGCAATATGACTCATATCGGGGATGACAGCATATTCCTCATAAAAAAAGAATGCAACTTAGAATTCTATACTGAGAGAAAACATCTTTTAAAAATGAAGACAAAATAAAGACTTTTTCAGGCATTTAAACACTTAAAATATTCATCATTAGTGTACCTGCATTGCAGGAAATGATAAAGTCCATCAGGCAGAAGGAAAACAATTCCAGAGGGAAATATGGGTCCACAGGAAGGAGTGAAGAACACTGGATATAGCAAGGAGGTGGATAAGTATAAAACCTTTTTAAAATTTTCAACATTATGTTAATGTAAAATTAATAACAATGTATGGTGAAATGTGTAACATGTAAAATTAGAAAGCATAACAACAAGACATAGATTGGGAGAGGAAAAATGGAAGTAGACAGCTTAAGTTCCTATACCTTTATGTAATATCACTTAAGGTAGACTATAGCAAGTTAAAGACATATATCAATGCTAATGCAACAATGGAGAACAAGATAATATATAGCTAGTGTTTTAGTTTCCTACTGCAGCTGTAACGAATTACCACAAACTTAGTGGTTTAAAGAAACTCAAATTTATTTTCTTACAGTTCTGGAGGTCAGAAGTCTAAAATGGATCCTCAGGGCAGCATTTCCTGTTGAGGCTCTGGGGAAAATCTATTTCCTTGCATTAACCCCCTTCTAGATTCAGCCTGTAGCCCTTGGTTTTTGTCCTTCTCTCCCTTTTCAAAGCCAGCAGTATAGCATATTATCTCTTTTCTGACCCCCTGCCTTCCTCCTATAAATACCATTGTTTTTACTTCCAGCCCACTAGACAATCCAGGATAATCTCTTTATCTCAAGATTCTTAATTTAATCACATCTGCAATGTCGCTTTTGCCATACAAAGTGACAAATTCACATGTTCCGAGGATTAGGCTATGAACATCAGCCTACCACAGCTAACAAACCAACAAAGTATATAAAATGGAATAAAAAAAATTCTAGTAATCCAAAAGGAGGCACATAAAGGGGGACAAGTTAACAAAGAACAGATGGGGAATATAGAAAACAATAGCAAGATGGAAGGTTTAAATCCAACCAGAAAAACAATAACATTAAACGTAAAAACATTCCAGTAAAAGGCAGAGATTTTTCAGATTATATAAAAAAGCAAGATGCAGCTATATGCTGCCTACAAGAATCCCACTTAAAGTATAAAGACACAAATAGAGCCGAAGCAAACGGATGGAAAATATATACTATGTTAACAGCAATCTAAGAAAGGTTTATCATTTTATAATGATAAAGGGGGCTCAAGCTTTCAAAATAGCATAATTCTAAATGTTTATATATCTAATAACAGAGCTTAAGATATGAATCAAAGCATCTATAGAACTAAAAGGGGAAATAGATTAATCCATAGTTATAGACAGATAAGTTCACCTTTCTCTCAATATTTGATAAAATAAATAGTAAATCACAAAGGACAGAGAAGACTTAAAAAATATTATTGAACAACTTGACCTAATGAACATTTGTTTAATGCTCTAACATTTGAGTATAAGAAAATGCATGCAAGACTCAGACAAAGTTTAAAAACCCTGATGAAAAAGATCAAAGAATACCTAAATAGAGAAATATACATGTCTCACGGTAACTCTAAGTGAAGCCTGTCTCTATTTCTACATTCTATCTGCCCAATTGCAGCCACTGTTTCCAAAGGCGCAACACTTTTTGTTTGTACACAAACACATCTGACTTTAGTTATAAACAAGGGTCACAACTTGTCACAAGCCACGCTGATCCACCCCTCTTCAACACAGATGACCTCTCCATCCTCACTTGCTTTGAAACTGCTTTAAATAAAACTCATTCTCCTCCTAGAAGCCAAGAATCAAAAACAGACTTTGCATCTTTGTACCGTCTTCAGGGTGGTCCTCATGGAGCTCTTTCCTTGCAGTTCTATTTCTAAATTGTTTCTCCTCCTCAATTCATTTGCATGAAATGAGGATTTCTATAAATGGACTATGGCAAGCTTAGCCTGTGTCAAGGTTATTTAGAGAGCAGAAGGAATGTGTTTTCATGTGAGGATGCCAGGAAGGATGCCACCTCCTAGTCTGTTTGCTCACCAGAGAAGAATGTGTGTGCTCTGGGAAGGAAAGAGGTCATTGCTATGGATGCTAATGGACAGACTCCAGATCCACTGGAGAGGCTTCTTTTGTCTTCAGTTGGTACCTAGGAAAATAAATGGAAAAGAACCAGGAAACAATTTCAAAGACATATTTTTCTTTCCTCTAACAAGATCACCTTCCTCTAAGATAGATACAGGTTCATTCAAATATTGAGACTAATACTTAACACTTGCAAACATTTTCAGATGAAAACCAACTATCCAATTCTTAAAATCACTATTAGATTAGGAAAGATGGGGGGCAGCTGAAGAGAGATCGTCTCTGCATCCCACCGCCCCTGTGCAATGCAGCATTCTCCCAGACTGGAGTCACTGTACTCGTGGGCAACCTGGCCACTTCAGCCTCGGAGCTTTGTCACAGTTGGCTGGAGTGGGACCTCTGTGTTTTCAGCAGTTGTGGCCTTTGACCAACTGGAACTGCCCAGTAGGTTCTCTCTGATGGGTCCTACTCCCTACCCAGGTAATGCATCTCACTTTTAGGTAATGCATTCAAGAATTGTTCTTGACAATTCTTCCTTCTGATTACAATTTACTTACAATTTTCTCCTTCTGATTCCCATTAAGCTCTTTTATTTGGTATATTTTATGTGGACATTTTATTGAAGGGAAATTCCTTGATGGGTTTGTGGGAGATAATGCCAAAAATGACAGAAACATTTCCACTGACATGTGAAAAACTTGAACGGATCCCCCGTTATCACTTCCGGAGTGCTCAAGATGGCTCAGGGAGTGATTTCAGGAACTAAGTCCCAGTCTGGGGGGGAATCTTTGATATGGCTACTGCTATTAATTAATTCTGCTTTCCCCAATGCTTGGATTTTCCTTGGAGAATAAATCCTCAACCAGATGATGAAGAGGTGCTCATCAGTGCACCTCAGCCGAGCTCCCAAACCGCCCAGAGGCATGCGTGGGCACACTTTCCCCAGGGCCACTTCCGCAGAGCACTGGCTAGTTGTGCGGTAAAAGGAAAGAAAGAGATGGCAGAGTTCCTGCACCAGCCTCTGCTAGGAAGGGCCAGTCTGCCGGTCCACGCTTCCTGTTTTCCACTAGACTTCCCAAAGCTGTTTCATTTAGCAAGAACCATTTATTACTGTGAACACTGAACTCATGAAACAAAACAATGAGAGTAAATGTTTAGAAATGTTTTTTGACCATTTCCACACTTGAAAATCATCGATTGAGCAACAGATTGAGCAGCAGTCAAGGTGGGAACATAAAACATTTCTAAGTAAACAATAAATTTCTGTATGCACTGTATCCGCATGAGTATAAAAGCAGGGGCTTAGGAGAGCCATGTATAGGGACTGAATTACACATTACAGAGCTCCTTCTGCAGGAAAGGGCAGAAGTATTTAAAAGGAACAGCTGGCAACTCATTTTCAAATCCACTTTTCATTTACCATAACAGAATTTTTGCACTATCCTGAAACCCAAAGTAATTCAGGACATGTTCAGAAACAGATTTGGCAAAGGTAACTTATGTCTTTATTTTAAACATTTAATAATTAAATGCCTCTGAGAATAAGCAAGCTTCCCAGGCAATCTATGGGTAACACATGAGCCACGCTGCAGGCAACTCCAAGGCAGTGGCACAGTTGCATGAGGACTTTCCAAATAGTAATAGGCTGCTGATGGATACTGTCACCCTCAGCACATTGGCATGGAGCTGCAGCGACTGCCATCCAAGGAGAGGAAATGAGGCCAAAGTGGGCCTGAGTTACCGCAGCCCTGCCTTGCCACACCTGCAGGAGTTAATGATTCAGAGCCAAAAGTGAAATATTAATAACACCCATCCCCACCCTGTCAAAATAAGCTCACTTGACTTCAACAAATTCACTTTGAATTCTCTTTGTTTCATGCTGGGGTAAAAGAGGTTAAAAACAAAAAGTTTGATAATCCTGACAACAGAGGAAAAATTAGCTTTTTTTTCCCCCTTCAAACAAATCACTTTTTCTTTGTACATTTTCCTTCAAAATAATTCTACGCTTTATTCACAAAGAATTACACATGACTTGGGATTCCAATGTATTATTTGGGGTGGGAAAAGCTGGCAACCAAAGCTACAGCACCACGTTTTTGCAATTATCTCTCTTCTGCATCCCCCGCTCCTCGCGCGCTCCCCAGGGAAGGGGCTGAGATGTGGGCGGGGCGTCCCAGGAAGGATCCGAGCAGCTCAAATGGTGAAAATGTGCTGATTTTAAAAGGTAGTAAAGAGCATCAGTGATCCAGTCCTGTAGACTCACTCCTTATTTATCACAAAAGTACAGCTGTTTTGCTGCGCATTTTCATGCTACTCGAGTCTATAAAAAGTATTTTATTCGGACTATAAATAGTTTTGCTCAGATTAGCTTTGGAGCTACATCATATTGTGTTTGTGCCCTCAGAAGGCAATTTGGAAATACTAGGGAAAAGGTTGTGACCGCCTAGATCATCTCATGGGGAAAATTTTATAGCAGAGGTGAAGCTTTCCTCTACTTTACCTTGTTTTTAAAATTTCAATTCATGGGAAAACAGATGGGGTTTTAGGGATACAAAATGTATCCTCAATCTTCTTTGCTAAGCTTGAATAGAATTGGTTAAGAATTGAAGAATTTATCAACAAATGAAAATAGCAGAGAACACATGTGTTGTTTTCTAATTAAAATCCCTAAAAAAAATTAATAAACACCAAATGTAGAGTCTAGATAGAGTCATACACTAGCATGAACACACACGCGCATATTTAAGCATAGAGGCACAAGAGTGATTTTCTGGTGGGGGGTGCGGTGTTTACTCATTGCTGCCTCAGAAACGTGAGGGACCTACAACAGATGATGTTATGGCAGTCATGTGTGCAGATGCCTGCATTTAAAAGGCAAGTCTGATCCTTGGGTTGTTAAAACATGGTTGGGAAACACGACAGACTGTAGTTCTTGTTTCCAGAGGGACATTGACTGTTTCCTTGGTGCTTTATGGGCAGGAGTGAGCTTAACAAGGGCTGTTAACTAGTCTCTGAGTCTTGGCCTTAGAAATAAGGCATTGTGGGGAGACAGAATGGGGAAAGGTGATTCCAGAAATGTCTGAGAGCAAGGGAGTCACAGTGGCACACAGGCACCATGGATAAGAACAAAAGCCAGAAGTCAGCCTTAGGGAGTAGAGTTAGGAATCAAGTTTGAGAAACTGGTACAAATTATAAATTATAAATAGGAGACTAGGTCAAGGATCAGGAACCAAGGAGACTGGGTGCAGACAAAAAGTGTAGTATGATGTAGATAAAAAATGGAGTATAATTTTCTTAATTTGTTTATGCTGCTATAACAAAATCCCTGAGACTGGGTAATTTATAAGGAACAGAGATTCGTTTCTGGAAAGTCCAAGATCAAGGCGCTGATATTTGCCGTCTGGTGAGGGCCTCCTTGCAGCATCCTCATGTGGCAGAGGCAGAAGGGCAAGAAAGGGGGAATTTTCTCTAAAGCCTCTTTTATAAGGGCACTAATCCATCCATGGGAGTGGAGCCCTCATGACTCAGTCACTCCCCAGACGTCCCCACCGCCGTGTGGATTGAGTGTCACCATGAACTTTGGAGGGGACACCACCATTCCATCCATAGCCTTCCACCCCTCACGCCCCCAAACCCACATCCTTCTCACATGCAAAATATATTCACTCCATCCCATAGCCCCCAAAGTCTTAACTTATTCCAGTGTCTACTCAAACATTTAAAACCTAGAGTCTCGTTTAAATCAGTCTCACTCATCTGTGAGTGAGACTCAAGCTATCATTCAAGGTGGATCGCCCTCCCGCTGTGAGTCTGTGAAACCAAACAAGTTATATGCTCCTGAAATACAATGGTGCGATACGCCTAGGATAGGCATTCCCATTTCAAAAGGGAGAAATAGGCAAGAAGAAAGGGGTTCTATGTCCCAAGTAAGTCCAAACTCCAAAAGGGCAGACATTAAAACTTGAAGCTTGAGCTTCTCCTTTGACTCCATGTTCCAGACACACTGGGGTGGGGGTTGGGTCCCCTGGGTACCAGGAGATCCCAACGAGTGGCTTTACTGGGCACACCCCATCCTGCAGCTCTCACGGGTTGGGGTTGTGTGTCTGTGGCTCTCCCAGGGGGGAGTTGCACACCAGCGGCTGTACAGATCTGGAGTTTCTGGGGTGGCCCTGCCCCCATAACTCCACTAGGCATTGTCCTTACTGGGGCTTTCTGTGGTGGCCCCACCCCTGTGGCAATTCTATGCCAGGGCCACAGACTCTCTGAGCAACCTTTGAACTCCAGGTGGAGGTAGCCCTGTCCCCACAGCTCATGCATCCGAGCACCTACAGAGTTAGTACCATGTGGCCATTGCCAAGGCTTGCAGCATGTGTCCTCCACGAGGGCAGCCTGGGCCACACCTGGGCCCACTTGAGCTACAGATTAGGTGGGTGGGGGTCAGGAGCACTTCACTGGAATGCAGGGAGCAAGATTTGAGGCAGCCCTGGGGCCCTCCCTTAAAACTGGTCTGCCCTCAAGGCCCTAGTACTCTGGGCCCAAGGTGGGCATGGGAGCCTTGAAGATCTCCAAAATGCCTTTGGGGTCATTCTGCTATTGTCTAGATGAATAGCATCTGGCCCCCTCCCATCAATCATGACTCCTTATCAAAGGTCACTGGGCCCCACACGCTTGGTTTTCTCTCCCAAACATACTTTTTTAATTCTTTACATGGCCCAACTGAGAATTTTCCAAAATCTTTACATTTCATTTTCCTTCTGATTATAAATTCCATGTTTAACTTGTGTCTCTCCTCTCACATTACACTATGAGCCAATAAGAGAAGACATGCGGCAACCTGAACACTGTGCTTGGATATTTCTTCTGCCAGATATTCTCCTTCATTGCTTTTAAATACTGTTTTCCATAAAGCAATAGGACACGGACACAATGTAACCAAGTTCTTTGCTACTTTGTAACAAAGGTGGAGAAGGAAAAACCTGGCCTTTCCTCCAGTTTTCAATAAGATATTTCTCACTTTCACTTAAGACCTCATCAGAATGCTGTTACTATCTATAGTTCTACCAACATTCTGATCACAACTTAATCTCTGAGACTGAGGCTGTCTCTGTAGCTGTCTCCTGTGCTCTCACCAGCACTGCCCTTAATGCTCCAATCCCAGCAAGCTGGGCAATTTCTAGCATTTACTTCAAGACGATTCCAGCCTCTACCCATTACCCAGTTCCAAAGCCATTTCTACATTGTCTACATTTTCAGGTATTAGTAAAGCAGCATCGCACTGCTTCTGTCTTGGCCCATCTGTGCTGCTATATAACACAATACCTGAGACTGGGTAATCTGTAAAGAACAGAGATTCGTTTCTCACAATTCTGGAGGCTGAGAAGTGCAGGGTCAGGTGCTGACATTTGATGTCTGGCAAGGACCTTCCTGCTGGGTCCTCAGATGGTGGAAAGCCGAAGGGCAAGAAAAGGGGTACACTCGCTCTGAAACCTCTTTTGCGAGGGCATTTATCCATTCGTGTGGGCAGAGCCTGCATGACCCAGTCACTTCCTAAAAGTCCCCACCCTCTTAATAGCAATACAATGGGGATTGAGTTTCACCATGAATTTGGGAGGGGACACTGACATTCAAACCATAGCAATGATGCAAAAGAGTTTAAGCTATAGACCGCCCATGAGGCGGGGAGCAGCGAGATGGAAATAGCGGTAGAAAAGCTGTGACCCTTGACGAGCATCAGTGGTCTCGGCATGCCTCGTGCTGGGACCAAAGATCTAGCAGGCAGAGGAATTGTGAGACACTGTTTGCTCGGAGGGTCTAGTCTGGGAATGGCTTCCCAGCCTGGGGAGGGGACTCCTGAAATAGAGGCTAGGCCTGACCCACTTAACAAGCCCTGGCTGATCGTTTGTGAATTTTTGTTTATTTTGTTTTAGATGGTGGTTTATTTAGCTTCTGTAATTTATTTAAACACCAAAGAGAAAAATAGTGATAAAATATTTACCCCAATAGATGTAACCATCTTAAAATATTCTATTCTTTATATCAGACTCAATACATCAATACATTCTAAAAAACAAATACACAAGTAAACCGAGATTGAATGCCAACACCATTTGAAAGCAATGCAGATTGTCCCCGAAGGTGGCGATACTTACATTTTATTTTTTCCTGTCCCATAAGGAATTCAAATCATTGCTTTGAGTTCTTTGCTCAGCACAGTACAAATTTGAGTCAAGCATCTCCATTTAGATGCTGGGGCAAAGTGGAAAGAAGATGGATCCTGGCTGGAAGTCTGGGGCTGGAGCCCCAGCCCAGCCTCTGAACTGACTGATGTGTGCCTTGGCAAGACGACAACTTTTCTGAGCTTTGCGCAATATGACGATGTGGGCCTGGACAACAGAAGCTTCAGCGACAGCCAGCCCTTGTGCAGCGCATCACAGGTGACAAAGCACTTGTCACTATCACGTCATTAAATTTCCACACAATCTGTGAGGCACTGGGGTCCCCATTGGACAGAAAATGACAATCAGAGGGATTAGGTCATTTATCCAAGGTCACAGGGTTAAAAAGCAGCCAAGGTTGTATCAAAACACAGACTTTTTGACATAGACGCATGAAATTTTAGTGCATGGGACTTGATGACACAAATCTCATCTAAGAGCCTTTTATTTATCCACCAAAAAGGACCCAGTCATATACATTTAATGTCAGTGAGACCCAATAGCTTCAATAACAACTAGATATTTTGGTTGTATTTTAATTCTTTACAAAAATTCATTCCCACCTGCTAATTGTATCAACACAGGAGTCAGTATTTCTTGAAATACAATTTTCGCATCTTTTGTATAAATGGATATTGCACGGATGGCACTGCTATCCGAGAATCAACGTGCTGGTCTGGTAGTTTTCAAGCTATGCCTGTGTAAGAGTCACTTGGGAGCTCGTTCGAATGCAAGTCACAAAGCTCCTGTCCCAGACATTTAGGTGGCCTGGACTTGAAGCCTAGGGAACTCCAGTGCAGCAGCCCGCAGCCCACATATTTAAAAATGTCGCACTTGTTCCTAGCCCCTGTATTTCTACAACAACTGAGTTTTCTTGAAATGTTCCTAACAGGCCATTTCTTTCCTGAAGTGCTTTGAGGGGGAAGAGAGACAAAATCCACAACACAGCCTGTCGGACAGCGGCCGTGCAATGGTGCTGGAAATCAGGTGTTCCATCTAAAACTTTTTTTTTCCTAGGAGACCCTTTTCCTTTAGGGAAAAGATGAATCTTAAACCTTTAGCTTTCATGTTATTGCGAAATCATTTATTTTAGAGTTAGGGAATGCCTCCATGGAGAACAAAGGGTGCACAGAAAGGGAGAAGATAAAGACTTCCAAGGGTGAGATTTACAGCAGGACCTCGGCCTGGACTCACAGTCACCTGGGTGGTTTTAAAAAATATGAATGCCCTGTTACTACCCTCAAAGATTGTGTTGTAATTGGTCTGGATGCAGCCTAAGAATCAGGACTCTTAAAAACTTTCCAGATGAGTCTAACATGTCGTCAAGGTTGAGAACAATTCCTTTATAGTCTTTTTGTGTTTTTTTTCCCCCTGCCCACTCTCCTTAGCAAAAAAGATGGGAAAGTTGTATGGGAGTGAAAGCTGTGCTTGTAAAATGAAGCCATCCAGTGAGCCCAAACAGAACCACAGAATCTTTTTTCCATGTTGCTACACTCCTGGGCATGTAGGGAGTGTTCATCTGATCAAAATGTAAGGTTTTTAATGAAACAGCATTTTTGTCTTGCACTTTGGTTGCTGATGGCATAGATGCAGATCCAATGGATCTAGATAATGGTGAAATGATTGTAAGCCCTCTGGTGTTTAATGTGCATGTAAAAGTTTATGGTTTATTAAAACGGGAACTACCAAGGGTCCCCTACCCCACAACTGGAGTCTTTAATGGCCTGCGGGCCAGCTGCTTAGAGCAGACAGGGCAGTTCTCTTTTCTCATTGTGTTGCAGGAGTTGGGTTTGTGAGTTTTCATGATTTCCACATATGTAAAATCTCAGCCATAATGTTTCATTTCCATTAACTTCATGGATTACAGTTGTGTGTTCTGGCATGACTTCCAGTAATAGTCCCCACACTGCTGAAGTCTTGCTGTTTGATACTGACCTATAAAATGCGTTATAATGATCTAAAATAAGGGAAAGGAAGGAAAAATAAAATCAGCCACAAAGGCATTTCAAAATGAGGTAAGATTTGGAATGGCTTTGGCACGTGTGGTATTCTATAAAGTCAAGTCCAAGATTCAGCCTTTCTTTCATTTTTAAAAGATTTGCAAATAAAACAGTAACATTGATAAGATAAAAGACTGGAGATTATGGGTGCATACCGAAAGTAGTCTCACAGGAGCCTACTTGCTTGTAGGTTACCTGAGGATCTACTATAGCCCGTTGCAGACAGTCACAAAAATCTCTAGGCTGTGTCTTCACTGAGATCATGTAGTTATATAAAGATGTCAAAGATAGCAGTCAGGACTCACTACAACGAAACACCTAATTTCCACATGTTTGGCAACCATTTCATGGCCAAAAATATCACCAACATTCTTCTGAGGAACAGGTTTACACATGCAAATTCAAAAATAAAATGTCCCAACCACCATGGCCCGTTAAACCAGACCCCAGGGCCACCTGCAGAGAAGATGCCTGTTTCAAGTCCAAGAAATCCCTCCCAGACTTGTTCATCCCACACACTGTCCTTTTTGCTGTTTAAGTGAGAAGCTTTCTAGAGTGGTTAAGAGCTCAACTGTGGAGCCAGCAGGTTTTAACTCTTTGTTCTGTTATTTACTAGCTATACAAATAAGTTAACTAAGTGTCCTCTTAGAGAAGCAGTTTGCTAATTTATAAGGTCGGAATAACAATACCTACTACTTCACAGGATTGTTGCGAAGACCAAGTGAAATAATGAGCATGAGGATCCTGGTCAAGTGCACAGGGCAGAGTAGCTCCTGCGACCCATGTCAGCAGCTGCAGTGGTCGCATTTTCACAGAGCTGTCCTAGATGTGGCACCCAGTGGATGTTGGATGTAGGGGAAAAAGAAAATCAAAGATGACTTTTGCATTTCTGGCTTAGTAGCTGTACTTCCTCCTTTATATCATTGTCTTCATTACCAGGATTCTCTTTGGGGGTTTTTTGGTACTTTTTACCCAAAATTTTAATAGTAAATTTTCTGACACTGGGCCATTTTTTGCAGTTTATTAGTTAACCTAACCTCCTTTTCTTAGTGTCCTCAATAAGAGAAACACTAAGTAATACACACACACACCACAGAGAGAGAGAGAGACAGAGACACAGACAGAGACAAAGACAGACAGAGAAAATGTTACTGAGTCCAATTTCAGTAAAGTGAGATCCTTGTCATTTCATAGCCCCCAAACTAGGCTATGATTCTGGGATGGTGGGGGTGGGACAACTATGTCTTTTCTACTCTCTACCATCTTGCATTTAACATGTGGTCAATTAATATTTATGGAAGTAAATGAATGAATTAGCTGTGCTCTGTTCTGTTTTTACAAATATTTGAGTGAGTTAATGATCTTGCCTTGAATAGCTAAATTCCTGAGGAAGTCATTAATATTTATCCTGAAAATGCTGGCTTCATGAGTGTCTGAAATATTGAGCACTTCCTAAGTAGTTTACCCAGGTATAATACCATCACCGGTGTGTTGGCTGCAAACTTCATTACTGATAAAGTGGACGGTTATGAGCATTTTTTGGCTGCCTAGAATTTGGGGCCCCTTCTCATATTTGGAAAATCTTCCATTGTGTGAATCTTAATTGGAAGTGGAGTGCCACTTCTCAGGAGCCCTGAATATCCTTCTTCTCTCAGACCCCCAGCAACTGGCATGGACCTAAACTCAGCTCCACAAATGGTCACTATGGAGTCCTAGGGTCTGGTCTCAGTGTGACACAAGGAGCATAGAGAGTTGACAACATCTTCCCTAGTCAGGGAAGTACTGACCTCTGATCTGCAGTTATTAGAGAGACATCAGAGTCAAGAGTCCAATGACACAGCCAGGTGTCCTTCTTCAGAGCTGTGACCCCACAAGTATTCTGCCTGAATTCTCACCTGGTAGCTTCCTTGGGTGTCAGTCTATTTTCTAAATTCGGTTCTCCAGACTTTTGGTTGAGTCTGTAATCTACAATAAATTCCTTTTCTGCTTCAGTTACCCACAGCTGGTTTTGTATTGTTTTCAATCAAGAATCTTGACCACCACAGTGAGGGTGGATGGAGTTTTGTGAAAGGTGAATAAGGGCATTCAGTCCTTTTAAAGCAATCGATCTTTAAAATCAATCAGTTATGATACCCATTTAATAACATTAGTTATTAATGTTATTAATGTTCACTTTTATACCCCACAAACCATCCAATGCTCAATAAATATTTTTGTTGATGAATGAATGAATGAAGAAAATGCAATAATCAAAATTAAGAACTCACTAGATGAGCTCAACACCAGATTGGACATGCAAAATATGGATGGATGGGAAGAGAGGGGAGTAGAAAATTTTCAAGCTGCAGCAGCTGCAAAAAATATATGTTAGTGGTTTATGTCCCCATGAAACTTATAATCTAGCTAAGAAGAGGAGACTGACATCCAAGAAACAATTTGCAAACAATAAAAAACAGAATTGTATATAAATAAGGGGTAAATGGGGGAAAGTGATGGAAGAATGTACTTATTGTCTTGTGTATGTTTCACATTCCTCCTTTGGTGTTTGTCAAATTATCCCTCATTTGTCAAGCACAAAGATGTGGGCAGGAAATGATCCAGAACAGAAAAGCCATGTTCTCATTGTATTAGTTTTAAATGATGTCAGCTGAAGTGTTCCTTCTCTGGGATCTGTGTATTGAAGAGCCATAATACCAGGTTTGTCTGAGGCAAAATTGAGGTTCAGACATCATCACTGTGCTCTCTAATTAGAGAGGATGAGGAATTAGAAGCCTTGTTCAGTAAGACCCCTGATCCCACTCAACCTTTGTGGAAGCCATCGAGTCAACACCAAGAGCTCCTCAGTCCCTATATGTACCAGCCAGGCACACTCACATTAGGATAATTTAAGGGGCATTTAACAGAGGCTGCTTTCAAATGTTGTAGGGAAATCAGAAGCACTAGTAAAATACCCTGGGGCTGTCACTTTCTCAAGGGGACTCAGGGAAGGAAATGACTACAGAAAAACTGGAAAGAGAAAGTCATGGAGAGATGGCCACCTAAGAGGAACGGGTCACCTTGAATCAAGAGTCAGCCTTCTTGAGAAAACTCTGCTAAAACAGAGCCTGGAAAATAAACACCTTGATCTCACTCTCCTTTCTAATTCATTAAATAAACCTAACCAGAAGCCAGAGGGCAAGAAGGGCTGCTAATATCGCCTATTTAAATCAGCCTCCAGAGGCAGAGAACAGAGTGGGAAATTAGTTTGGAATGGAAACAGAACAGTATCTAGCACACTATAGAACAGTGGTTTTCAAAGTAATATACCCCTAACCTAATTTGGGGGATACACGAATATTTTTCTAGTGGTATGTGGCAAAGAAAGCTTTAAGGCAATCAAGTTCTAGATTCTTGAGCTATATTTGTATTCTTTCCTAATATTGATCGGCCTGAGAATGTGTCTTTGGTTAAGGGCCACTTCTTCCCTACTACCCCTTTTTACAAAAGCCCTTATTCATCTTTAACACAAACAAACAAAAAAAAAGACATACCTTACCTATCTGGAAAGAAATGTATACCTCTTATCCATATTTACGTATTACCCTGAAGTATGAAAAACTTTTGATGTGATAAACAAAGGTACAATTTGAAACATTTTTGTGTTTGTGAACTTTTTTCCATCAAAATTTGTAATGCACTTCATTTATTGTGATTGTGTACTAACAAATTTGCAATGGTTACTCAAACCAGGAGAAAATTTTTTTTTTTTTTTTTGACACAGAGTCTCACTCTGTTGCCCGGGCTAGAGTGAGTGCCGTGGCATCAGCCTAGCTCACAGCAACCTCAAATTCCTGGGCTCAAGCAATCCTTCTGCCTCAGCCTCCCAAGTAGCTGGGACTACAGGCATGTGGCACCATGCCTGGTTAATTTTTTCTGTATATTTTTAGTTGGCAATTACTTTCTTTCTACTTATACTAGAGACAGGGTCTCGATCTTGCTCAGGCTGGTTTCGAACTCCTGACCTTGAGCGATCCACCCGCCTTGGCCTCCCAGAGTGCTAGGATTACAGGCGTGAGCCACTGCACCCGGCCAGAAGAAAATTTTTTAGCATTTAGAGCAGTGATTCCCTGTACATTATAACTACTTGTGCCATATTAAAATTATCCCAGATCAATTAAATGTATAAGTCCTCTAGAGGCAGGACTTAT